>JASDQU010107216.1:33655-50773 GCA_032191745.1 Picea mariana | reverse complement strand
AAAAAGGTTCAATGATTAGAACAAGCTAGAAACCTTGAAATTTCAACCTTGACCACAAAATTGATTTTGATCAAAAGTCAACCTTTGACTTTGACTTTGATAAAAAACTCAAACTTGACGTTTTTGCTGGCTGAGGACACCAGAGGGTGCGCTAGGCTAGGGCACATTGGAATATCCAAAAATTAGGTCCAACTCTTCACTTAAGGTGCCCAAAGAGTTGGATTAGGGTTTGCTGCAGCTGCAAAATCAGAAACGTTAGTTGCAGCTGCAACTGGTGCCACAATGAGCTTAACAAAGAATTGTCATGCTATCTTCCAGTGGTTAGACTGTCCTGAAGGTGGTGTGGGCCCATAATCTGTTAGAATAATGTTGATGTGCTCGTTTAACCATAGACAATGCTACACCATTGTCACCCAACCATAGGCATAAAGCCACCCCCGAGCACCTTAACCTTTGATAGAAAGAATGATTCGAGGAAGCCACACCAGAACCAACAAATAACGAAGAGAGCATACTTTCTCCAAGGGTAGCGCACAAGAGAAAGTACYAGAAAGAATGAAAAAGAGAAAACTGTACAACTGCAGCTGCTGCTCCKCCAAACTTGCGCATTGTTTCTGGGTGAYTGAGAGWGTGTGTGTGAGTGAACATGAGCCAAGACGTCCTCTATTTATAGTGGTTCTGTCCCCTGTTTGGGCCGACTTGTCTTCTTGGAGGATAATATCTTAATATTATATATTCTGTTGAGCCGACATGTCTTCTAGGGTTTTCACACATCTGTTTAGGGTTTCTCTTGCTTCCGAAATATTCTATTCTAGTCAAAGGTTACATATGGAGGTTAATACCTCTCGTAGCTACCATAATATCAACAAGGACTAGTAAGAGTCGTAAGTCAGGGATCTTTAAATTTATGCTTAAAGAATGGCAAGTAGCTTGAGAATAGAGATCGAAAAATTCAATGGCTAGAATTTTGGGCTTTGGAAGCTTAAAATTGAAGATCTCCTTGTAGATCGAGAACAATGGGTAGTAGTCTATCCAAGTACCATTCTGGCAGGTATGTCGAGGGAAGAATGGGAGAAACTCGAGCGAAGGGCAAGGAGTGCGATTCGATTTTGTCTTGCAGATTTGATGTGTTGAATGTCTCAGGTGAAGATTCGACCAAGAAACTGTTGGATAAGTTGGGAAGCTTGTACCAGTTAAAATCCCTAGTAAAGAAGCTGTTCCTTAGAAAGAAAATGTATCTGTTGAGGATGAGTGAGGGCAGTTCAGTAACTGAGCATTTAAATGCGTTTAATATCATAATAAGCAAGTTATCTTCTGTGGATATTAAAATCACTAAGGAGGAGAAATGTATTAGCCTATTATGTTCTTTGCTAGACTTCTGGGATAGCTTAGTTGTGGCTATATGGAGTAATTCAACCACATTAGCGCTAGAAGACATGGTTGCATCTCTACTGTTAGAAGAAATGAGAAGGAAGAACATGGAAGGATCAACCAAAGATGCATTAGTGGTGAGAGGTCGATCGACTGACAAAGATAAAGGAAAATTCTTCGGTAGAAAGTGTCAAAGGGTAGATCTAAATCCTCTGTCCAGTTGACGAGAAGGTGTTGGAAATGCGGTAAAGCTGGGCATTATAAAAGGGACTGCTAGTTGAAGGAAATGGAAGTTAGTATAGGGTCCGATGAGAAGTAGTCAACTGAGAGAAAGACTAATCCAGATAAAGGAGGCGATGTGTATTTGGCATCGACCAATACACAGTTGGATCAAGATGTTTGGTTGATTGACTTGGGAGCATTCTATTATATGACACCACATAGAGAATGGTTCTACGAATATGAATGATATGAAGGAGGAGATGTGTTCTTGGGGGACGACTTGACAACCAAAATTGTCGGACGGGGAAGAGTCTGGCCAATGCTACAGGATGTGAGGAGTAGAACCCTTCCAGGTGTGCTACATATTCCAGGTTTGGCCAGAAACCTGATATCTGTTAGTAATATGAATGATGCAGGAGTGCACACTCTATTTTCAAAAGGATATGTGCAAGATGGTTAGAGGTGCGATGGTCTTAATGAAAGGAGTTCGGATTGGAACCCTATACAAGTTGTTAGGGAATGTCGACTCGATTAGATGCAACAACATTGCTGTTGAGTCGAAGTCGACTTGACTTCAACTCGACTCGTCTTGACTCAACTCGGGCTAAGTCGTTTCAAACTGACTCGACAAGGCTTCGTCAAGTCGACCCGACCATGCTATGGCACGAGAGGATGGGACACATTGGAGAAAAAGGACTTCGAGCTATGCAAAATAAAGGTATGGTTGAAGATTTTCATGAATGTAATTTTGAAGTCGATTTTTGTGAACATTGCATATATGGAAAAGAAATTTGGGTGAGGTTCCCATCTAGAGCGACAAGGGCAAAGGGGATTTTAGAATTGGTTCATATTGATGTGTTTGGCCCTGTATCAATGCCTTCACTTGGAGGATCCTTGTATTATGTCTCCTTCATAGATGATTTTTCCAGGAAGACATGGATATATTTCATGAGGAAGAAGTCAGAGGTTTTCGAGAAGTTCATAGAGTTTAAGTCTCTTGTAGAAAACTAGACAGATAAGAAGATTAAGGTGGTGAAAACTGACAACGGTGGTGAATTCCGTGGAAAAGAATTTGAGCAATTCTGCAAGCAATGTGGCACAACACGCCAAAATACCACACCATATACCCCACAACAAAATGGAGTTTCCGAGAGAATGAATATAACGTTGATGGATAAGGCAAGGAGCATGCTCAGTGGTGTTGGGCTCGCACAAGAATTCTGGGCAGAGGCAATCGACACTGCAAAATATCTGGTGAATATGTTTCCTTCTTCGATGCTAGTCGACTTGACTCCACATGAGGTATGGTCTGGTAATAAGCCTTCGCTTTTACATCTCAAAGTATTTGGCTATGATGCATTTGTGCACGTTCCCAAGGAAAAGAGGAGCAAGTTGGACAAGAAGGTAGTCAAGTGTATTTTCATTGGATACAAGGAAGGAATGAAAGGATATAAGCTCTGGGATCCTGCATCAAGGAAAACRGTGTATAGTCGAGATGTAGTCTTTAGAGATGTTGGAAGGAAGTCCGAATCTGAAGTGGTTCAAACAAAGAATAATCTAGAGAAGGTGAGGTTTGAACTGAGGAACGAAGAAGAAGGTGATTCAGATGAGTCGATTGAATYAGATGAAGAGGTGGAACAACCGACCYTGGTTGTCAAGAGGTCTGAACGAGTAAGAAAACCAGTCGAAAGGTATAGTTTGCTTGACTTCCGTTCTGCATTTGTGTTAACTACAACTGACGAGGAACCCAAGTCGGTCAAGGAGGCAGTCGACTCGACAAAGGGTAGACTYTGGAATAGCGCCATGGTCGAAGAGATGGAATCCTTGCATAAGAATGAGAAGAAGAAATCTACACGGGGACTTGGAAGAAGAAATCTACATGAAACAACCCGAAGGATTTGTAGTAAAGGGCAAGAAAGATTTGGTGTGCAAATTGAAAAATTCCCTTTATGGTCTAAAGCAATCACCAAGGATGTGGTATCAAAAGTTCGACACATACATCCTTAGTTTGGGATTTGTGAGAAGCAAAGCTGATCATTGCATATATTCCAAGGAAGAAGGTGGGCGTTTCATATATGTAGCATTGTATGTCGATGACATGTTGTTGGTTGGAAACAACATGGACGCAATAAAGGAGGTGAAGAAGCAACTATCCTCCAAATTCGACATGAAGGATCTTGGTGTAGCGAAATTCATTCTAGGAATGGAGATCAAGAGAGATCAAGTAGCTAGGAAGCTCTGGTTGAACTAGAAGAAGTATATTGAAATAGTTTTAAAATGTTTCAACATGCAATATTGCAAACCTGTAAAGGTGCCGATTCTTGTGGAGCAAGGCTAACTGTTGAACAATGTCGAAAGACACAAGAAGAAATAATGGACATGGCACGTGTTCCCAATGCAAGTGCTGTTGGTAGTCTATTGTATGCGATGATCTGCACTCGACTAGACATTGCCCATGCAGTGGGAGTGTTGAACAGATACATTTCGACAACTGGAAAGGAGCATTGGACAACTGTCAAGAGAGTATTTAGGTATTTGTGTGGCACAAAAGACTATGCTATATGCTACCAAGGGAAGCCTGGAAATGGCAGTGAAAGAGATGTACATGGCTTTGTCGATGTCGACTGGGCTGGAGATCTGGATAGACGAAGGTCGACCAATGGATATGTGTTCAAGAAGTTCGGTGGAGCAATCAGCTGGATGAGTAAGCGACATGCGGTCGTAGCCTTGTCAACAACAAAAGCTGAATACATGGCAACCACTCATGGAAGTCAAGAAGCAGTATGGCTGCAACGACTGTGTTCAGGGATCAGGTTTGAGCAGAGAGCTACGAAGATAAATTGCGATAGTCAAAGCGCAATATTTTGGCAAAGAACCCAACTAATCATTCCAAGACTAAGCATATTGATGTACAATACCATTTTGTTAGAGACATGGTGGAAAGCAACAAGGTGCTGTTGGAGAAAGTAGACACGTTGGAAAACATAACAGACTCTTTGACCAAGTCTGTGAGTGCTGTGAAGTTCTCTTGGTGCAGAGAGGCAATGGGCATTGCTGCCTTGGGTCTGTGAACAAAGATTCAAGAGACTCCCGATTTCAACAAAGAAGACAACAAGTGGGAGAATGTTGGGTTATATTCTTTGCAGTAAAAGTTGAGTCAAGGTGGATTGATTGGCAGTGAAAGTCGAAGGTCGAGGTGGATTGACCAAGCAAAGTCGAAGTTGAGGTGATCGACAACAAGTCGAAGAGGTCAATTGACAAGAGGTCGACAGGCGGTCGTGGGGCAATCGACTGAAGGCCAAATGAAGGTCGACTGGTAATCCAACTTGGTAGTCGACTGTAACAAAATCCTGAGATTCGCGAGATTTGTAGCCAATGATCTACGTGGATTTGTAACCATTTTTGGGTGCCTTTCTTTAGGGTTTTGCCTACTGTAAAGCCTATAAATAAGGCGTGTTGTAATGTTGTAAAAGCTAATTGCTAATCTTTAGATCAATCGTTTAGAGGTTGCTGGTCATGTAGATGTAAGCCGAATTGGCTACATGGTTGTTTTTGTGTAAAGTAAGAAGGTATGATGTCGATTGTGTCTTAGGTGTAGACCAAGGTTAGGCATGTAACCTTTTATTCTGAATGAACAAGACAACAAGAGAGCAAGACGCTCAAGGAATTCTGGTTTTCCTGTTTGGGTTTCTAGGGTAAAATCTCTGTGTACTACTGTGTGTTTTCTTTGTCATTTATTTCTAGCTTAAATCTGCCTTCCCCTCTTTTGTTAGGTTTAGCGTGGAAGTGTAAATTTCCTAACACGAATCCATCGCTCGATTCCTTGTACCAAACTCTTTGTTGCATGACAATGGCATGGATTGCATCCGGGCCAAGAGATGAGCAGGAGGTCTTGTCCATTGGGAAGCTTAGAGACTCGAGCTGCCAACTGTCTCGATCTTGCTCTCCAAGATTAATACGCATATTAACTTGATAACACCCTATTTGGGGCATAACAATATAACTTATAAGGCATAAGAAGTTGCTCTTTTTATAATTCTTTTCCTTTATATTTAACTCTTCCATCTTAATTGATATGACCTTTATTAACCCTTAACCTTTTTTCTTTTAATCTTCTTCACGAGTAATCACCATTATGAAGAGTCACATCGGGTGGTGTATAGACCTTCGATAGCCTCACGATAACCTTGAGTGGATTTCCACAGGATGAACAAGCAGTGACAACAATTGATAAAGGCAACATGGGTGAATGTAAGTGGTGAATGGCTTAGTTAGACGATGAGGCAGCATTCGATTATCACCGTGGTGGTTGTGTATTAACCCACTGACATAGAATCTGTGTTTGATGATAGAATGGGCAAGCTATATGATGATTGTAGAGACAACTCCCGTTTTTGGCAAGTATGGTGGCCCTTGTTTTATCACATAAATTGTTATTCTTCTAGGCAAGTCTGTTCTGTAATTCTCTTCTAATATTTGACGTTTTAATGACTATAAAGTTGTGACAGATCTCTTTCCCCAATATATGATCTGTTTGTGTTCTTGGTTATTTCCTTCACGTATTATGAACTTCTTATAGGAGCAAGACAATGTTTCTTCAATAGACTTTTTGAATGAAATGGACCAATGGCTGAGATATGGTCAAAGACCAAGATCAGAGAAACTCTGAAAAAAATGTGAGTGGCCAAAAGCCGAATTAGAGAAGGTCTAATAAAAAAGATGTGGCCAAGGGCTGGGATCAAAATCGACTTTGATACCAAATGAAATGAACAATAGTTTATTTATTGAGGAATGTCCAACATAACAAGAAACATACATGATAAGAAGGACAAAATGTTGAAATCCATGTAGGATCAATAATATATATTTAATAATGAATAAGATATGATCATATATTGATATAATGCAATGTGACCGTAACTTATATGCATTGACTGGTCACCATGGTAGATGGCCCTTGGTTAGGTCACGTCCCTTAGTTAGGATGTGTCATTTCATTTATTATTATTATTATTATATTTATTGATGTTTATTTATATATTTATGTTCATTACAAGATATTATTGCCTATATGGGGACTTGGGGGGCTCCTTTTCCACCTTCTTTTGGTATGCTAACATTAGATATGCCTTGCTCTCTTCATGAGAGAAGTGTTTGGACACTAATCTTAGTCAAAACATGTTCCATATTGGCCAGAGGTTCGTAGGAGAATCATCTCATACTTCTTGGTTGTGTTGTTCGATTGGAGCAACAAAATATAGGTAGAAACCTAGGATACTTCAAAGCTCAGATCAGTGAGATCTTGTGTCTCCTATTGACATACCCCCTCGAGTGGTTCATTGACCTCTTTGAGATCCCTAAGGGATTGTTGTGCTCACAAGTTGTACACCACCGGACTTGTTGACATATTAGTTCTAGGTGGCTTCAGAGTCTGACCTTGCCTAGCATACTACTCCCTAGGTTCATTGAAGTAGCTAGTTTTTTATTTGGAGATTTTTCCTCATGTCCTTGGATGTGAGGAGACTTGGGCTCCCTTATTCTTGTGATCCCCTCAGGATCATACATTTGGGCCCCCTTAGGCTCGGTCGTTCCCTAGAGGGTATTATCTGGCAGTGCATCGACCCTTTCACAGTGCTTGATGCCTTTGACGTCGAGCACACGTCTCAATCCCCTCACTCATCCTTAGCCTCGAGGGCTAGCGAGCCTTGACATCCTCTCCGTTGTTTGTTCAGTATCAAGATTTCCTATTTCTAGCTTTTTTGTTGTACCCGGACCTTATCTTATACTCTCTCTTAGCTAGACATTTAGCATCTAGTTTCTAGCTTGTTCTTGTAACTTAATATCTTTTTCCTTTTGGTATTGATCTAGGAGATGCTTTTGCACTTCCTCTTTGTAACAACATTGGATGTACTACCTTTTTCCCATTGACATACTTTAGTGGTCATTTGTTGAGCATTGATAAATTTTTCTTATCTTATCTTGGGCATCATATTCTTTATTAGGTATCTTAAAAATTGTTAGTTACTTGAGCATTGAATGATTCCTTTTAGCATATGATAATAAATGCTCTAACATAGTACCTTGTTAACAAAAAAATGAAAATAACTTTTTTCTTAACTATGTGGCAACAAAGTACTTTGTTATCTATAATTAAAAGTAGGCTCGTATTATGCAAGCCATGAATATATAGCCAAACATGCACTGTATGTGGTGGATTAAATGCAAAACCGTGCCTACTAAGATTAGTAAATACAAAAAATGGCTTTTATAAAAATTGCAAACTGAACACACTAGGGATTAAAATGACAATGAAGAAAATTCATTGACTGATGGGCTTGATATAAATGATTGTATGGAAACAAGTGGTGTAATTAACATTGGGTACATGTCATAACGAAGAATTAAGGTGCAAAGATCGACTACTTGCCGCTGTGAAGAGGACTTAGATCATGGCCATCATAACCATCCCACCCATATTTAACTGTGACCTTGGGCTTCAAGACATCTTAACCATTTCCTTCATTCTTTTCATTTGCACATCCAATCTCCTAGATGGCGTGGTTAAAAGTGAGTACTTGTTGGATGATGGTGGTGGCCATTCCTCTAGTTGATTTGGCTTGACCCTTGGAGGAGGTACTGGTTACAAAATGGACCTCTCCTCAATCCATTCCATGTGAGATGTGTCAAGAATGACTTCTACTTCAATAATGTCTCTTGGGTGTACCCTCCTTAAATTTGACCTTTTTATCTCTGCAGACTGTTTTTCCCCAATGGCCAAACAAACTCTATAAATGTTTGAGCTTTAGCCACCTTTTTTGATTCAATTATGGATTTTTTTTAAAAACTGTAACTGGGAGGTTTATAATAATAAAAAAAGCTGTAGCAGAGCTCACAGAGGAATTACATCCAAATTTGTTTCAGAGTTATCGAATAAAGACGAAAAACGATATTGTCTACCAGCCTATAACAGAGACTAACTATATCCATAGGCAAAACTTTCCAGTATTTCTTTGCGGTATAGATTCTACAAAATAAACCTAGGATCCTAATAACTTTATTACACATATAACTTAGCTGAAAGCATGATGACTGTCTGCTTCTTCCATTGTTGCGTTAACTGGGTTCGAGTCTGGCTTTACAATTTCCATTTCCTCAGCTAGTTGGTGCACTGTTTCTTCTTCCTTCAGCCTTCCACTGTTGGAATTTACTGATTGCACTTGATTTGAGGCCCCAGATTGGTCTCCCTTGCTCAAATTAATGACCATGTTCCTAAGCATATTGCATTCTGCCTCCAAAACAACTATCTGACGTTTTTGTTGAACAACTGTGCCCATGATTGTTGCTACCTTAGTGGTAACCTGATGTTCATTCTCATGCATTTTTTCCATGGCTGTAAAAATTGATGTTCTGTTAGCCTGAATAGACTCTTTTCATGGTTTCTTAAAACATGCCTGATCTCCTGCAACTCTTGATAATCCATCAAGAACCTGTGATAGTAGAGGCTCCAATTCACCTACCGATGCTCTATGCTACCCTCTGCCTAGATACTTAACTTCAACTGCAAACTCTTGGGCACCCAGAGAGGATTCAAATTGGGCTCAAATAAGCCTAGCAAGGAGGACTTGAACAAATTCAAAGAGAACTCAAATAGAAAGAACAAACTTCCACCAGAAGAAGGAACGTGGATGCAAAAGAGCTCCCAAAACCAAAGCTTGTAACTCGCTTTGAGCTCAGCACCTTCCATCCCCAAGAGACCCAAAGACGATTGGTTCTATTCACTGTACTAGCAACACTGCCACCACACAACAGAGCTCTTTTCAAATGCACAAAGAATTCAGATAAAGGAAACGAGAGTCCCCTAAAAGGAGAAAAGGAGATACCAATAACACTCCTAGAATCGAGACTAAATCAGACCACAAGAGCCTCCCTGGTCTAGAAGAAGACAGAGTAGGGGCTCACCTGCATTCCTTAACAAGATTAAAAGCAAATACACCACCTCATTCAAACAAACAGGACTCACCAAACTGTCGTGCATGCTTGGTAACCAGAGTCTCCACAATCGATATCCATACCGAGAAGCCATAATCCGACCTTGACAAAGAAGAGTCCTTCCATAGGTTGAAATCCGTGCAGAGTCGAGAGCTTGGGCATGCGAAGAGATGTCTGGGGTTGCTTCTCATAACTCACCCTGCTATACGACTGATTTGCCATGCTATGTGCCATGTGATGCCTTAAATGCCTGGTACGTGCCTTGGTCCTCATATTAAAATAATCAAGGAATGGGTTGGTTGAAAATGTTGCCATTGATATTGATGATCCCTTCTTTTAGAAGTGTGGTTTGGTTAGCAAAGCCATCCGCTAATTGATTATTCTCTCGAAGCACTTGAAAAAACTTGATGCCAATGAATTTAAGGGCTTCTTGTTTTACTCATTCTAACATCGAGGCTAGTAGAATATCAACTAAAGTAGAATTCAATACAATCTTGCTTAGAATCTCCCACCACTATCAATGATTGGATTCTAGACTCGGTGGCTAACCTCAGGGCTTGCAATAAAGCATATGCTTCTGCTGTATTATTGGAAGAAATACTAGGACCCCAAGCAAATGACGTTTCAATTGTTCCTCAAGGGCTCATAATGGCCTCTCCTGCACTTGCCACCCCATTGATTCGATTATGGATTTCAATCAGACAATTGGTTATAATGGAGAAATAATAAATAAAGAATAATGGAGTGCCCCTTGTAATCAAGTGTACATGCCACTTTGTATAATTAAATATTCAATTGGTAGGTCAGCCAGAATTAGGGTCTACATGAGAAATGTTGGAGAAATAATTAGATATAGAGATTATTGGATTTTAAAGATACCCGGTGAACTGATATAATGAAGAGTTCTTATCTTGCAGAGAGGTGCTTCCTCCATTTCTTGATGTGTTAATAATGCATTATGTTGCCGTGTGACCCTTATAAATAGTACTTTGGAGCAGTGCTTCATAGACTAATATTCTATATATTTGGCACATTCTTGGTATTTTTGGCTATCTGGATGATCTCTGAACGTTACAAGTGGTATTAGGGCAGAGCTGATCCCCAACCATCACTTCAAGGGGTACCCAATCTTCCCAAAACAATAGCATTTTATAGGCAGAAACAAGTTTGATGGGGCTGGAAGAGGAGATCTCCATCTTTTACAATGCAAAATTTCATAGGAAATGTTGTAAACCTCTAGGATTTGTTGTTTGTACAAGTTCAGCCCTGAACTAGCAGTGAAGAAAGGTCAAAAACAATAGTTCCAACTTCCATTGCATATAACTTTTTATTGGCTAATCCAAATTTGTGTACTTTGAAATCTGTTTAAATAAAATTAAAAGGAGATTATCCAATAAAAAATACGGCCCACTTTGATCAGTGGTAACAAAGATATTAAGATTTTAGGTTAGGGTTCTGAAAATTTCCAAGGCTGCTGAGAATTCTAATAGCCTGTGGTAAAATATTCGTAATGCTCATCCTTCATGTCAAATTGAGGTGTTATTTGAAGTGTTTTGAAGAAGAAATCCATCCTAATAGTCTAATAAAGTTTTAGCTTTGTACCATTATCAAAGAGAAAGTTACATCCATTGTAAATTGACGTTATTTTTTTGGCTTAATTCTCCAACAAAAAATGAAGATGCATTATATCTTTACTGAAGACTCAAATGAGTTTGGTGTGTAGGAATTTATATCATTTTTTATGTCCCATTAGTCTTTCCTTCCATTGCAAACTTATGTAAGGAGGTATTTAAAGCAGGAAGCTTTGAGTTGGTGGATATCTTTTGACCCAAGCAAAGATACAAAGACTTACATGCACTGAATTTGAAAACTTTTAGATAGACTGTTAAAGAATACAACAAAGGAGTTTCTTGGAAAAAATGAAAATTTCCTCCTTGTAGAATATGATGAAAGTAAGATGCAGATCATTAACACTTTGAGGAAAGATTTCCATGAGGAACCACTAATAAAGATAACAGGATATCTAAGCAACAAACCCTTAATTAAAATTTGTTAAAGAATGTAAGATCTTAAGAGAAAGGAAGGAAGGCAAATTAAAGAAGGATAAGGATGAATCAAACGAAGAATTTTTGAGGAAATATGATGAAATAACCAAGTTGTCAAACCATAATCAAACTCTTCTTAGAGAACTTAGAGCTTAACAGAAGGAAAGAAAAGATGGCATTATCAGTTTGAATTGAAGACCATAGACGAAAGGATGACTAGAAGACTTGAGAATGTGACATTTTAAGAAAGTTGAAGAAGCGTTAAATTCATGTGAACTTGAATCAGAAATGCCAACGGTAATTTAATAAGGAGAAAACAAATTGAGAGAAAGTGTTGCACTACAGCATTAAAATATAAAGGAATGAAGGACTGAGGAAGGAAATAGGAAAATGCTGGAAGAAGTTGATATTCAACTTGAGAAAGCTAAATCTAAAATGGAGAACCAAAATAAAATATTAGAATATGTTCTCTTCAACGCAGGTACAAATGAATAAGTTACGATAATAAGTGATAAAATAGAAGTCAAGTTTAAAGATAGAGATAAAGCCTACAAAGTTTGAGCTGTATCGACATCCTCATTTCCAAGAAAGTCTACAATCACGACGAAAGAGAGTATATTGACACCCACATTTTTAGGAAAGCAAATACTAGAGCAATGTTACATGGTGTGATACTCTCAACAATACTCTCAACAACCATACACGGAATCAAAAGAAAGAAGCTAACCATATGACAACAAATAATGAAAGGACAACACCGATTATGGATGGATCAATGACCAAGAATGACAAAAATTCTTTGACAATCTTTGCACAATGTTTTGAATAGGAACACGTTTTGCATCTAAAGGCCACTTGTTCGTAGTCCAACTTTTGCTTCCATGTCTTGTCAACTACCTCCATTAAGATTTCTTTGTGCATACTGTTGACCGCCTCTCCAACTAGGGGGTCAACTCCATGTGCCATGAAGAGATGCATCATTAGATGCTAATTTGACGAAGACTATTTGGTTCTAAGGGCATTTTTGGCCCCAACACTTCTTTTTGTAACTGGAATTTTCGCACCCCTGCGTGGGTCAATAATGTAATAGGTCTGCATTGGTCATAGTTAGGTCAGTTACCTTGGGATCGGTTCATTGGGAGAGTCCCTTTCACCGAGGGTTTTTTATCCTCAGGTTATCAATTGGGCTTTTCAGCCTTATTGATTTCCCTCGAGTTTTTCCCTCACATTTGCAATAATTCCTCCAAAGTGGTGAACGACGTTCTAATGGGCTTATCTCCTGGTAACTATTGTTAGGAAATGACCTAAATGACCATGCAAGACATCTTAGAAAGTTTCGTGGAATTCCCTTTAGTCTAGATTAGTTTTTTTAATTAATTAATTTTTAATTAAATTTCCCTAAGTTTGGAGGTTTAATTATTTATTTAATTAATTATTTTTGAGCAAAAATTGTAAAAACTAGGTCTTTGGGTTTTTGATAGGGGTATTTGTGCTCAAAAGAAATGGAATAGCACCCCCTACACCCCTAGACCAAGTTTCAGCTCAGTTGGACAACTTTTGCTATGGGTTTGCCCACCCGGAGTGTCAGTCAGTAAAAAACAACAATTTTAATTGCTAAGTCCAAACATAGCAAAAATGTTAATTTGGTAATAATGAGTTAAAAGGATGTTGTGAAGGTGGATAAAGATGAGAGAGATTTTTCCTAACCTTTCCTAACCTTTTCCAACCCTCACATCACCCCCTCACCTAGCCATTAAGCAGAAACGTCACTTTGCCTAGAGTGGTGTGCCTCCCTCCTAGAAAATCTCCAAAAAGTAAAAAAATGATAAAAAAATGAATGGAAGACTTATGCTATCCCTTGGCACACTTTTCCTAGCCTCCCACTACCCTTTTTGCTTGATCCCAACACCTCACAACTCATTTACTCCACTCCATTCCTCACCTCTCCCCCAAATGGTGTGCCCTCCTAGGAGAGTTACGCCCCCCTCATCTAGAAAATTTGTTTTTGTGGTTGGGCTCCCTTTCTCTCCCTTGGCACGCATCCCATAGCCTCCCACTACCTATTTTGTGTGATCCCAACACCCTACCACCCATCCACACCCTAGATCTACCTCTCAAACCCTAGATGGTGTGTCCTACCCTTGGGATTCTAGCTTATGCTTGGTGGTGGACACTTGGCATTGATCCAAGTGGGGTGAGTTTGTTGCTCCAAGTATAAATAGAACCCCTCTCACCCTCATTTCTTTACCATATCTTGAGCTAATGTTATGCTACTTGATTTTCCTCTCTCTCTCTCTCTCTTGTTCCATCTTTCTTCTATTCTTTGGCTCTTAGGGTTTTGGAGCAAGTATTTCTCCAAGATCCCTTTCTTGAATAATATAAAGGAGAAACTTTGGAGGATCATTGGAAGAGCAACAAATACTTTCATTCTTGCTACATGTGAGGTAAACTTGTATGGTTAGATTTGATTTATGCATAGCCTAGATCTTGGGTAAAGTATTTTATTTGAGTAGATCTAACAAAGAGTATTCTTGTGGATTTATATATGTGAATTGCTAGATAGGGTGCAAGTATTTCATCTTATTAGCACATTCCTCCATATTATCTTGGTATGCATAGATTTTGCTAAGTTTTTGCAGGTTTGGCTTTAAGGGTTTCATTGGGAATGTCTCAAGGAAGAGTCCTCCCTTGAAACACACATAAGATCCTCTTTTCTCATTATTTCTTGTTGTCCTTTCTAAGCATATTTCAGCTAGCATTAACATAGTAAAGTGGTCATCAAAATTTATCTTTTCTATAAAAAATTCTATGTGAAAAATTTCTACCAAAAATAGAAAATTTTCTTCATCATTGCTTGTTGTGTGTAGCATTTCCAGCAAGTATACCTTGCTGGTTTTTGCAGGTTCAGATCTGGTTGAGAGGGTTATACTACCCCAAAAACGTCCACACAACACTCCAAGACCCTTCTCTTCAAGTGGGTAACTTTCTCAACTTTTCTCTTTACTTCTTCTAGCTTCTTGGGCATACTTTATTCATTTCTTGCTGATTTTTTGTTGCTCATAGTGTGGGAGAAGGATTGGTATGGCCTACCTCCCACGTGTGAGTTTGGGTAAGATCTAGCTTTGAGTTTTCTATCTCTAAATCATTCTCTCAAGCTAGGACATGGGGTTAGTGAGCTTCTTCTCTTGCTTGCCTTGCCTTGCTTGCTTCTTCTCTTGCTTGCTTCGCTCTCTTCCTTTCTTGGCCTCTTTCTTTCCAAGTTATCCTCTAAAGCTTAATAATTACCTACACTTTGGGAGAGGAATACCCCAATTTGTGAGGTTAGGGTTTTAATGTGCTTTTGATCTATTTATGCTTTAATGGTTTAAAATCATCTAGATTTAGATCTCTCACACATTAATCTTTAAGCTTAAGCCCTTGGGGCATAATCAACTTACTTAGATCTATTTGCATATTTTAATATCTTTCAAGATCTATTTTGTTGCATGCTTTAATCCAACATACACTAAATGGTTTATGCATTAATGGTATAATAGGAAACACTTTATTTCATGTTCTAAAATCTTAAGGCCATTTGCCATCACACTTAAGTTAATGGTTGTTGGATAAAGTTGATAGTGTAGGTACACACTTAAATCTTCAAGCTTCTCTTCTTAGTGCTTTGCTCTTAATGCTTTAAAACAAACACAAGATAAAGCTTGAGTCCTCCTTTCTCATTTTGGCAAGTTGTTCTTGCCCTTGTGATTTAGTCTTCTTTCATAGCAAGCTACATATGTTAACGATCTAGAGCATGGTGGTAAACTAAATCTTTATTTCAGCTATCTTTCATTGCTTTACATGTGTTAATGCTCTTCGTTTATAAGCTTAAGTAACACACTTAATAAGCTGAAGTGAGTTTCGGCCTTGGCAATAAATCACCATTTTAAAGCATCATAAAATCACTAAAACACTCTAAAATACACCTAAAAGTCTAACCAATTGATATATATACTTAATAGGGTACTTTAAACCACCATCTTCACCATCTAAAACAGGGATTGAGGAGGGCAACGAAAGGTGATAGGCCGGGGACGGTCTCACAGTGCAAAGGAGCGTCCTTTCCGTAAAAACTCAATTCTTTGGGCTGACTGTGACAGCTAGGGTAGGCCTCGTTGCTTCACTTCTTGAGCATCCAACAACTATTTGACAACCGGGGGAGGAGGTTTTTGGTGAAACACTTAATAAGGGTAATAAAACCTTTGCAATCTTAAGAAACCCTCAACTCATTAAGTAATCAAACCTTGGGCATAATCATCTAATAATACTTTGTGGGTTAAACAACTAAAAGTGTTGAATATCTTGATCATTGTGGAATACTTTTTCTTTATTCTCTAGATCTTCTAAGTGTCCTTGTGAATGTTGATGATGAACTAAATGTGTTGATGATGATAATGCTTTAATCTTCTTATATCCTGCACATACATTTAAAAGGTGGTTAGCTTGCTACATTGTACCATTGTATCTTAGCATTCTTTATTGTAAGAACTTGTATCTACTATTCTTTAGGATTAATTATTCTTTTGTAATCTTTGTAAGTTTATTGTAACGAAACAACCTTTAACTTAGTTGACCCCATTGCCCAACCTTAGGCACTAGTCTTAGTTGACTTAGGGAAAGGGCTTGCTTAACATACTAACCTTGCATCTTGCATTGTTGCTTTTGCATCATAGGTTAGACTCCCCCCAAACCTTAACAAATTAAAATCAACTCCTAGAACTTAGACGCTAAATCTTATCTAGTTACTAGGGTCTACCCCCCTTGTCTTCCCTAGGAGTAAGCCTAGACGGAAGAGGTTCCGGTCAAAGTGACAGTGTGGGCTGTGAACCTAGGCATTGTGCCTACAAGGACACACTAAGTGAGCCGGACTTAGCTCACATTTGCAAGTGTGTATAAGGACGACAACATCTTTGGCGCCGTTGTCCGGGATAAGTCATTTATCCTTGGTCAAAACGACTTAACTTAATTCTTTAAGAACTAAACAATAAAATTTTTAGGCCTTAAAATTCTTTGAACTTGCATTGGTTAGCTTTGTGTGATTCCTTTCGAAGTGGTGACTCCATTGAAAAAATCTGTCAATTATACTACTAGGAGCACTTCACAAGGAGTGATTTATTCTTTTCCCGAACCTGAAAAAGTTTATAGGAGGAGATTAAATCGCCTTGCTCCTAGAAGGCTACTTGAAAGTCTTGGGGAAGAAACACTCACCGATATCCAATACTTGTTGCAAACTAATAATCAACCAACTTTTTATAATCCCACTAATAATCCTAACACTACAATGAGTACTTTTTTTAGTCCTTTGAACTTTGCAGCGATACAAGGTGCCCCTCACGATGTTCCCGAAAAATCCATTGACAAGTTGCCTATCTTCCTGGGGAACAATGCTATAAGTGCCAACTCTCACATCTCAAGTTTTCACATGTGTTTGGAAAAGTATTGTCGAGGTCATAAC
>JASDQU010107216.1:7169-33605 GCA_032191745.1 Picea mariana | reverse complement strand
TCTTCTTATATCCTGCACATACATTTAAAAGGTGGTTAGCTTGCTACATTGTACCATTGTATCTTAGCATTCTTTATTGTAAGAACTTGTATCTACTATTCTTTAGGATTAATTATTCTTTTGTAATCTTTGTAAGTTTATTGTAATGAAACACCCTTTAACTTAGTTGACCCCATTGCCCAACCTTGGGCACTAGTCTTAGTTGACTTAAGGAAAGGGCTTGCTTAACATACTAACCTTGCATCTTGCATTGCTTCTTTTGCATTATAGGTTAGACTCCCCCCAAACCTTAACAAATTAAAATCAATTCCTAGAACTTAAACGCTAAATCTTATCTAGTAACTAGGGTCTACCCCCCTTGGCTTCCCTAGGAGTAAGCCTAGATGGAAGAGGTTCCGGTCAAAGTGACAGCGTGGGCTGTGAACCTAGGCATTGTGCCTCCAAGGACACACTAAGTGAGCCGGACTTAGTTCACGTTTGCAAGTGTGTATAAGGATGACAACAGGTGTGGCAGAAACCAAGTGAGATCCTTCTCTCACAAGAGCAAGTATGCAGTTGATATGCTCCGCAGACTTGGCATGTTGGACTGTAAGTCCATATCCACATCGATGATTTCTGACCTGAAGAAGTTACAAGACCAAGCTATAGGTTCAGATCTGGAAGAACTCACCATATATCGGTAGATCATTGGGTCCTTGATGTATCTTACACATACCAGACCGGATATTTATCAGACAATGAATGCCTTCAACCAGTTCATGTGTGAACCGAAGCATATTCATATGGTCGTTTTTAAACATACTCTGAGATTTGTTCAGGGGACTATAGCCTATGGGCTTAGATACACTTCCAGTGGAGGTGTAATGCTTCATGGATATACAGATTCAGATTGGATGAGCAGTACAGTGGACCAGAAGAGTACTTCCAGATATTGTTTCAGATTGGGTTCAACTATGATCTCCTGGTCCAGCAGGAAACAGGGCTCCATAGCCCAGAGCACTGCAGATGCAGAATATATTGTTGCAAGTGGTGCCAGTAGAGAAGTAGCGTGGCTCAGAAAGCTACTCTCAGATTTGTTTAGTGCTAAGTTGGAACCCACAATAATCCACTGTGATAACCAGAGTTGTGTAAAGCTCTCCGTGATTCCTGTGTTTTCGTGACAAAACAAAACACATTGAGATGAGATACCACTATGTTCGGGACATAGTGCAGAAGAAATTTCTCAGTATTCAGTATGCTCCGACGACGGAACAAACCACATATATTTTGACCAAGCCTCTGTCATTGACAAAGTATGTGTACTTTCGAGACAAGCTTGGTGTTGCTAAGAATGCCTCTCTTGTTGAGAGGGAGTGTAGAAATTAATGCAGCTGCAAGAGCCATTCTCCGACGGATGGAAAAGACCCTAGCTATGGACTAGGGCCCCCAGCACACTCTTGGGGTTTCTCGGTATGAGACCTAGCAGTGAGAGCCATGGAAAAAGACCCTAGTGAGGGCCCCCAGTATATGACTGGGGTTCTTGGTCTTAGACCAAGCAGTAAGTCCCTAGATGTGTCTAGGACCCCTGGAAGTGTTCCAAGGAATCCTTGCTCAATGCTTGGATTGATCCTTGGATGTGTTCCTTGGTGGTTGATATAAGTCCCTAGATGTGTCTAGGGCCCCTGGAAGTGTTCTAGGGAATCATTTCTCAGTGCTTGGATTGATCCTTGGATGTGTTTCTTGGTGGTTGATATAAGTCCCTAGATGTGTCTAGGGCCCTTGGATGTGTTCTAGGGAACCCTTGCCTAATGCATGGGTTGATCCTTGATCTTGTACCTTGGTGGCTAAGACCCTAGATGTGTTCTAGGGCCCCCAGATGTGTTCTGGGGCAACCTGGTCTTTGACCAGGTAGATCTTGGTGAAATACCAAGATGTGTTGATGTGTGATCCTCTTCCTCTCTCTCGGGATGGTCCATGAGACCTAGGAGTGCCTATGAAGATGGACATGACCACATTGTTGATGTACCCTCTTATGCAGTGATGATAAAGTTTATAGGTCATTATGAGACTCATGTGGACATGTTTTGCCATTATGGACCCCCCCTTGACTTTATCTTAACAGGTACCCCCTTGTTGTTTTTCTTTCCCTCCTRTTTTATGTGATTGGGGTTTATATTAATATTAATTGACATATTAATTAATATTTATATTARTTAAATGTCAATATTTAATTATAATCCTAATTACCCTAACCCCTCCTCCCTAACTATAAATAAGACCCTACCCTCTAGCATTTGAAGATTCACTCACTCTCTCCTCTCTCTCCTTGTTGCGACTACCTCAGTGTCTACTCTCTTTTGTTGGTGTGGCCTCTCTTTTGGGTATCAGGTTCAGATCTGAGATTGTTGATTGGTCTTGGTGTTGGTTGGCAACTCCTCCTTGGTTTTTGCTGGTGTATAGGGTGAATGCGGCCCCTCTTTCTTTGGCAGCCAGTAGCTTCTTTGACTGCCAAATATGCATGTAAGAGCCACGACCCTCCTCTCCTTGACTGCCAGGACTGTGTAAGAGCCACGACCCTCTTCTCCTTGACTGCCAGTACTGTGTAAGAGTCGCGACCCCCTTCTCCTTGACTGCCAAGTCTCTGTAAGAGCCATGACCCCTCTATCTTTGACAACCTGTAGCCACAGCCTCTCCTCCTAGCTGTCGTGTGTTGAATTGAAGCCCCTGTGGGCGTTTTTCTTCTTATTGTTCAGATTTTTCTGTGTGAAGGGTTTGTTATTTTGCTATGGATGGTTTGTTGTTTGCTATGAAGGGTTTGTTATTTTTTATTTGGAGGGTTTGTTGTTTGATATGGAGAGTTTCTTGTCTCAATTTTTGGATACCTTGTTGTCCCTTCTTGTGGGGTACTTGTTGCAGTTGTCTTGTGATGGTCTATACCTTGGCAAAGGGTACCTGCTATTGTTTTGTCAGCTATGGTCAATACCTTGGGTCTATACCTTGGCAAAATTGTCCCGAAGTCCTTATGACAGAATTCAAACCCTGGAGGTTTGATCCATGAACCTAAAACTATTTCTGAGCATTTTCTATAGGTTTACATCCACACATGTGACAGGTACATCTTTCTTAGATCAGGAGGTAAGCTTGAGATTTGTCTTTTTCACTCACAAATTTTGTTTATACTCGGAATTTAATTTAATCTATTTATTTCTTTTCTCATATATGCTAATCTTGTGAACAAAAAATTAAAAATGCATTAATTGTTACTATTTTTCCCTAATTTTAATACTCGTGACTTTAGACTCTTTTACAAAATTCGGCAATTTTACTTTAGCCAATTATTTGTTGATTTTTGACTGACTTAGACTTCTCATGGACATTGACCTAGCAAAACTTGTCCAATTGAGTTGAAACTTGGTCCAAGGGTGTAGGGGGTCATAATACATTTTATTTGAGCATTCATACCCCTATACAAAATCCCTAAGGGCCAAAATTTTAAATTTTACATCAAAAATAATTAAAAATTCCCAATTTACGGAAATTTTAATTATTAAAAAATCCTTTCAAAACTTAACCAAATTCCGCAAGACTCTAGGATATGTCCAGCATGGTCATATACAACACTTCCATACCTTAGCTACCTAATGGGCTCGATCATTAGAACGCCTTTCACCACTTTGGAGGAAATTTGATTGAAAAACTCAAGTAATTAAAATCGTTGAAAAAGAAAAATTAATTACCTGAGGAAAAAAAACACTCAATGAAAGGACTTCCCTAATGATAAAGTCCTAGGCAACTAAATTACAAAATTTGACCCATGTTAACATGTTTCATTACAAAATTTTCCCATGCAGGGGAGCGGACATTCCATGGAGAGAGAAAGAAATTATGGGAGCAGAAATGGCCTGTTGAACCATAGGTCTTCAAGCTTGTCGTACCACAAGGTACATATCTTCATGATACATGACGTTGACACCTAGTTGAAATACATGGTCAACATGTAGCTCCACATGGGGACGTGTGCTCGATCTTTGGGAAGGAGGGCATGCGAGAACCTCAGAATCTACAAAACAAAGTTCTCACCAATAACCAACATAAGTACATGTAAAAAGAATAAACAATAATCAATAAATGAAACAACTATACAATGAATTATATACATAAATGAAATAATGAAAAAACTGAAAGAATCAAAGGAGAAGGGTTAGAGATACGTTACAAAGGATGCCCTCATGGGCATCAGGTGACTGCGTTGAAGGTTATTTCAAGATGGAGCAATTTAACTGACATATCTAGCTTTATGTCATCCAACTAGCTGAGATGAGTTATCAAACGACTTGTACACTTTACGCTACTTTTTGATGTTTTGATGTGAACCCTTTTTCTTAGTTCTCAACCACTTGATAAAATTTTCTTTGAATCCTTTCTAATGAAGTTGCTTTTGTGCCAAGCGAAAAGATTTAATGTTTGTCGATTTCAATTCTTCTTTGAAAGGCTCGGCATACTATTCAATAGGGATGATATGCTGATTATTATTATCATCACTAACTTTCTTGTCATCCTTGCGATCTTCTACCAGATTTATTCCAATTTTTCTTCTTTTCTTTTCTTTATTTTAATGTTTGTCCTTTTTTTTTAAGACATCCTCTTCGTTAAAGCAAATTTCCTCAATTTTTAAGATATATGGAATAGATGGCCCAAAAATCCTATCTAATTCTTCCTGACATCTAACCGATTCCTCTGAAATCTGGCGAATTGAAGTTGATGATGCAGTACCAAATGACAAATCCAACTCTGTTCCTGATTCTGTATAAGTCACATCACTATCCATTTCACTTGAAGCTTCTTCAAGAAAAAAACCATCAAAAGAATCCATGGTATCCCAAATATTACAAACACTTGGGAGTCCATCCTTAAGTTTCTTTTTGACATGTGCTATAAAATTAGATGGTATCTCGTAGCATCCCATATCTAAATCATGATATACAAACTCATTTATGGGTTTTTTTGGATCTTCAACATGGTATTTTCTTTCCAATTCTCTATTTAATCTAAACATGGACCCATCTGGAGTGGGAATGGTCGCATAAGTTAAATCCATTTGTATATTACCCCCCAAGTCTGCAGTTGTTTTCCTTGAGAGCAACATACCCCAAGCATCGGGCACATCAATCACCACCATGTCCATTTCTATTTGAATATCAGGGAAGGCAGCCAAATGTACTAATAAGCCTTTTATCAAACCATGCACCTCAATTGTTTTACTGTCCATGGCACAAATGTTATGGTAAGGCCTTGAAATCCTTAAATTTAACTGTTCCATTACTTTCTTAGTCATAACATTTGAACTTGCTCCAGAATCAACCATGCAATTATGAAGAAGATGGTATTCATAAGTAGAGAAAGAAAAAAACGGTTGACTCTTTTCGTTTCCCCTATCCCAATTTTGCAAAATCACAGGTGCATCTTGGTTGGCTACAACTTGTGGCTTGTCACCACTACCTTGAGGAGGATTTTATATAGCTTTGAGCAATTTCCCCTTTTGAGAAGGAATCTTCATAATCTCTGCTACAGGGACCAACATTTTTGCATTATTCAACCATCCTCCTAAGTCAATATTTAATTCTGAATTTGTAGGAACAACTGATTTAGGAGGGGGAGGAGGTATCTTAGGAACACTTGCTTGTGGCCTATTCTGATTTTTGGTCCCATCTCTTTGATAAGTGAAGCCTCTATATCTAGCCATTTTTGATACTTGCTTGGGAGTAGGCTTAGGACCAAAATTGTCTGTCACTTTGTCCACAACTTCATTTATGCAATTTACCTCCCTACTATGCTCCATTAATTCCATCCATTCATCTATGCCCACATTGTATTCATGACCAAACATATTAACTTGCTCATTTTCTGATCTAGAGGATTCTCCTTCATTACAAATTTGCAGAAAAATTTGGCAAGTTGATTCTTCATGAAATTGCCCACAAGGTCTACAATATGGGATAACTTGATGGTCAACCAAGTTAGTAGATTCCAAAGGATTTGGGGGCCTTTGTTATTGAGGTGGAGGTCTCTTTGGCCACTTATCATTTGGCTTATGATGGGGTCTATTAGCTTGAGCCCTCTCCATGGCTATCAACCTATTTTGCATGGTTGTCATCTAATTAGCATGGTTAATCTCTATTTGCTTTATTTGATTACCCTGGTTAATCTCCATTTGCTTAATTAATTGAGCGAGCTCCTTTATGCCATCATTTGAAGACTCTTGATTTTCCACTTTCTTCTTCTTCTCCTCATTGGATTTATAAGAAGTTCCCCTTGAGAAACCAAACAAATTTGACTTCCTAGCATCTTGCATATTCTTATCTATCTTGATAGCATACTTTTGTGCATCCCTTAAAGTTGTTGGATCTTTATCCATCAACTGATATCTGATTTCACCCTCAAAAGCTTCCATATAATGAATTAAGATTGAGGCATTAGGAGGCTTAATAGTTTGAGGGAGGCTTTTAACCAAGTCATTAAATCTCTTATTGAATTATTCCATTGTTTCATTTTCCTTCTTTTGACTAGAATTAAGGGAAGCTAATAAATGACGGTCTTCCTTTTGATCACTCCATCTTTTATTGAAGGCTTTTGTCATTTCTACTAAAGTGCTGAATTTGTTAGGATCATGTTCTGAGAATCATTCTACTGCATCCCCTTCCAGAGAATACACAAAAAGAATCATCTTCATAATTGTGACCATTACACCATTTTAGGACACACATGTTGAAATTCAGGATGTGAGACTTGGCACTAGCAGCATTGTTTCCTTGAAAAGCAGGCAATTTCTCAATAGCTTTGTCAGGAATAGAATGAGGATAACCTTGAATATTAGCAAAATTACATGGCCTCAATGGATCACCCATACTTGTTGTAGGATTATTATGTGCAAACAAGAGATGTATATTAGAGATTGCTTCTTCTCCAAGACTTTCAAGGAGCCTACGAGGAGCTAGTCTGTATATTCTCCTCCTATACACCCTTTCAAGTTCAAGAAGGGAATCAACCAACCCTTGCGAGTTGCTCCTGGTAGGATACCTCAAGGAATGATTAAGTGGAGTCGCCACTTGGGGATTAAGCTATGTCTAATAACAAAACTCAAGTTACGATAAATTAAGGGAAAAGTTTATTACTTAGTTTTTAAAGAATTAATTAAATTTTTTCAGTTAGCCAAGGATAAGAGACTTATCCCCAGCAACAACGCCAAAGATGTTTCCATCCTAATACACACCTAAAAATGTGGAGAAGTCTCCAACCCACTTGGTGTGTCCTTGGAGGCACAAACCTGAATCCAGACCCATTGTCACCTCAATCTGGACTCCTTTCATTTAGGCTCACTCCTAGGGAAGCCAAGGGGGGTAGACCCTATTAAACTATGTGAAGGTTTATTTTAGTTCTGGGATTTAATTGATTTGTTGATTAGGGAGACCCAACCCAATGACAAGCAATCATGCAAATGCAGTCTTTCAATGACAAGCAAACATTCTATTATATAAAGCAAAAGTTAGACCAATGCCTGTTATCGCACAATTTGTACTTTGATCAAAAGAAAGGGTAATGGAGAGCAAATTGGCATAAATTGAGGTTATCCTATCACTGTCACCTCCATAGGATTCCTCTTTCTATTTAGGCTTGAAGGCCCAGGGGAGACGTCCCTGGTGACCTGGGGGTTTGAGAAGGCAAGGTCAAGATGGCTATTAAAAGGTCCCCTCTCACAAGTCACCACTGATCAGAAAGTCTCGGGGTTATAACCAATGAAGTGATAATATATCAAGATGTACCTGCCCGGAACAAAGCAACAAGAAACTATATATATTGCAAGTACAACTTGTCGTTGGCATTTCATAAAACAACAGACTTTCTCCATAAAAGCAATTGGCTGATATAATGATGAAGTAAACAAAAATTTATAACAGCTAATATTTATAAGACAATACTTCACAACAAGTGCCTTAGAATAGCTTCAAAATGACCAAGAATAATCAATCATTAATATCATAACACTAGCATTTATCAGAAGCAAGTAAGGCAATGTATTAATCAACTTTTTCAATTGCTTTTAGAAGCTTTTAATGCTGCAAAATATGGCTGTAGCTTACTTTAATAACAGCAGCAATAAAGTTAGTAGGTTAGGCTATTCTAATCTTAGAATTGGTTAGTAGAAATCTCAAGGTGTAGGTTTTGATGGTTGTTTTGATCAATCACTCAATAAGAAGTCTTAGGCTAGTGCTTTTAGGGCAAGTGGAGTCTATTAGGTGGCAACATATATTGAAGGAAAATGATGATAGTAGGAGAGCCAAAGACAAGAGAGATTAGTAGTCGAAGTGTTGGTAAGCCAAGGCTTCAACTACCAAACCCTAGGGGAAAATTGCTACTAAGGTGTAGGTAACCCTAGGCCTTAGTAATTTTCCTCCTTCTTTAACTCAAAGATTAAGCAAATGACGGCTAAGATGAAGCAATAAATACTAGGGTGTTGCAATGGCAAGACCCTAGCAAAGGCTTCAAGAAAATCGGCTTCTTGGCAAAATCTAGTAGGTGAAGGCTTTTAAAGCTAGGACAATAACATGTGCTAGGCTTCCTAGGGTTTTAAACAAGCAATTTCATAATCTTAATGTAAATGCAAGATAAACATAACCATAACCATTCAATTAAGAAGAATTGCAGAAATCTTACTTACATACATCAAGAATCATCAAGCAAAACCCTATTTGAACACTTCCACCAAGAAAATTGCCAAAAATACTCCAAAATTAGCCTCCTTCAACAAGTGCGCCTAAAATTTCAGCCAAGTAACCCTAGATAGGGCGCAAATTTGAGACCTCACTAAGTGTGAGTGAAAGATGATGAATAATACAAGGGCTAAAACCCTTATTTATACAATACCAATGACCAGAATTAGGTCAAAAAGGCTGACATGGCCAGTTATGTGTAATATCCAGTTTTTACATTAAATGTTGTAATAAAACCTTAAATCAAGCTGTAAAGATGATGTCATGCCCTTTTAGGGTGACGGTAGGCCTTCTTAGGGAACCGTTGGCCTCCAAGAGCAAAACGTTAGGCCTCCTTAGGCCTATGGATCCTGCCACACATGCCACTTGGCACACAACTGCCTCCAAAGTGTCCAAAACGTTGGGTGACGTCATGGGTTACATGGGTGACATCATGGGCCTTCCAAGGCCTACATCATGGTGAGAAGGGCAAGACCCCCCTAGGTCCAGGCCTGCCACGTTGTCCCTAGTGGAATGTCCTTCTCTCTCTTCGGTGCAAACCCTTGATCTGTCTCTACCCCTAGTTGGGGTCTCAGTATCCATCTGGTGGGATTTTAGCTCTATGGGGGTCCGAACTAATCATCTCCCCATGTGTACCTGTCCATCGGGTGTGGCCCTGCAACATCAACAAGTACGCCCTCCATGGGCTCATAAGTCACAGGGATCATAGCAATGTCAATCACATCTAATAATCAAGTTATTTAAACATGTGCATGAAACCCCCTTTCCTAGACAAGTGCTCAAAGAGGTTATGCTATTCTACAAGCCAGGTTTGGAGGGGACGCTAGGATGTCCTATTGGGCTAGTGCTCATTGGATGTGTGATGTTTCCGGGTGAAGACAAATCTAGGCCATGTAAGTGGATGAGGTGGTAAGGGATGTCTGGGCAATGGGTGCAGTGATGACGGGGAAATGTATGGCTTACCTGCGGGTGCCTCTGAAGAAGGCGAATTGCACCTTGTCATGGATGCAAATGTTTCCAAGCCCATTCATGCCTTTTATCTTTTATTCTTATTGTTTTTTCTTTCACGAGACTAGTTAGGGGACACTACCCTGGCGTGGTGACCAGTGATGATAATGTTACCCACAAGCATTTCACGAAAATGAGAAGGTCAACTCATGATGAGACCCCCTTTCTCTTGGCTATGCCACCAAGAGCCACTACCCTGGCGTGGTGACCAGCTGAATGGTAGTGTCATACCGCTACATGCCCATGGACCTAACAGGTCAGCTCGTGATGAGACCACCTATCCTCCAACTAGGTCTTGAATTATTATTTTTATGGGTCCCTCTGTTTCTTGCTAAGAAGCCTTTTATTGCTTTCTCGGGGATCCCTGGGCGAAGCATCTAAAGGTTTCATTCTTTTGGCTTTTATCTTTTTCCAGCTACTTTTACCCTCTGGGCCTTTAGCCCCTTCTTCCCACAAGGTAAGGTACAACCCTTTGCTAGCTTGGCAAACTCAATGCCCGGACTAGTGTATGGGATGGATGAGAGGGAAAAAGATGAAAAGTGGTAAGTATGGTGGGAATGAACGATAACCTTTCATGAACCCCCCCAGTGGCAACTCAAACCCTATGGGAACCAACTTATTAGGGCATCTTGTCATTCCCCCCAGGTGTGGTCAAGTGGAAAGGTATAAGGTCCAAGCACACGTTAGAAGTAAAAAGAATTAAATGCACATATTCAAATGTTTTGAGAATGAGAGTGACACATACCATGATACCCGGACTCATTACCTCATGGAGCAAGACCCATTTCTGTTGAAGGACCAGGCCGATGAGATGGATGTTGTTGTTGCTGACAAGGTGGAGGCGCCGAAGAAGAAAATGATGGGCCCTCTAGGGCCAAGCTCAAGTCGATCTGGCTCTCAGTACTCCATGTCTAGGACCTGTGGGCCTCGAGACATAATCTCCTTAGCTATCCCTAGGCTAGGGGATAACAATGCCTAAAGATTATCCAATTCCAACTATTCCAATATACACAAAAGAAATATACTTCTGCAAGAATAAAATGAATTTATGAAATATCTACACAATGAATATGAAAAATAACTTTACGCTTAAAATAATTATGCTCAAATGAATAAAGAATACTAGAAATAAAGAATACTTTGAGAAATAGATATTCACATGAAAGGAAATTGCTGAAAATGAAATTACTGGAAAGTAAATTGCTTGAAACAAAAGGAATAGCAAAGCTTGAAATGTAGATGTTGTGAAAAGTGTGTAGATTACTTTTAATAGATTTTTAGGTCTCTCTTTAACTTAGGGAAATTAGATGTGAATGATGCAAATCTAAGCTATGTTACTACCCCAAGTCCTTATCCCTTCAACCAAGAGGAAGTATTGGGTGTTCAACAAGGAAACAACAAGWTTCCCCCCTAGCTCCAAAAGTCAAATCCAAGATGCTTGGGCGCTCAACAAGGAGGACACTTAGTGCCGTGAAACCGTCCCCGTCTTCAACCCCTTCTRGCCTCCCAAGTCACCCCTTTTTAATGGTCTTAGCAGTAATGGAAGTAGGTGCCTAATTAGACTAGCCACACAGTCCTTTTCCCTTTCTTGTTACCCAAGATCCACAAAGTAGCAAGGGGAGGGAAAACGAGGCGAAAAGTTTGATTACTTTGCAAAAAACGAAATTCTAACTAGCCGTCACGATATTGCAAGGGTTGCAAATCCACTCACATGCAAAGTGTGGGCACAAATGGAAAAATAAAATGACTTGAAATAAATTGAATGAACAAACTAGCCACACAACTTTGTCTTAAGGACAAAGATGAGAAAAATAAAATAACTTTGCAAACCTCACAACTATGGCACAATGTGGAGGGCGAGCCTACCGATTTTGCGCCAAGGTGGGTAGAAGAATTTAAAATAAAGCAAGTTAATACTAGCCACTCAACCTTCTCTTTGTGGGAGAAGTGGGGCAAACAAATTAAGAAAAATCAGAAAACTAAGTTCTAAACTAGCCAACACAATTTTGCAAGGGTGGCAAAGCCACTCACATGCAAGGTGTGGGCATAAACAAATTTAAGATACTTTACAATTTACAAATAACGAAGATAAGAAAAGAATGCAAGCCCAAGAGACTCTCTTGGGCTGCTTACAATGCTTTAGAAAGGGAAAAAGGTGAAGGGATCTTGCACCACTACTCTTGGATGATTCTTTGAGCTTTTTGTGGCCAAGATTGGGCAACACCTCCCCTTAGACTGACGAAAAACTACATAAAACAACAAAATACGCTTGTTGGAAAATGCTAAAAATCACTTCAGAATGAGTTAGTTTTGGTTAGTATATAAAAGATAAATTTTTGTGTACAAAATCTGAACTTAAAGATTGATTGGAAAGCAAATTTTAGATGAGAAATAAGTGCAGAAAATATATAAAAGAGTGTTGAAATTATATCAAAAATATTAGTGAAGAGAATTGAAGCTTTTAGAGTCCTCTCTTTCAAGTTTTGGGAACCTGCAAAGTTGTAAATACTTGCTACACAATGAGGCAAGAAAGTGAGTCCTTCAAAATGGTTCACAAACTATTTTACAAACTCAAAAAAAAAAAACTCACATAAATCTACAACAATACTACTATAGATTTATCCTCAGCAAAATATTTTGCTTGCGGTTTTTCAAGTAAAACAATGTGAGCAAAATAAATACAAATTGCAGAAATATTACTTCACAACAACACCAAACAAGAACACCAAGAGTATTCCAATAGAACACCACAAGAACACCAAGATTTCCTCCAAAACTTCACTTCTATTATTGAAAAGAATGGTTGCAATATGCAACAATATTACAAGAGAAAAAAAGGGGAGAGAGCAAGAGAGAGTGAGGAGAAATTTGGGCAGCATGGAGTTGTTATCAAATTTCATGTCCAAATGAAGAGAGCAGGGTTCATTTTAAGGGAAAGAGGGAGAGGAGACCCACCTTGCATGGTTTCCAAGTGTCACTCATGTTGACCACCTATTCAACTAGGGGGTCAACTCCATGTACCATGAAGATATGCATCATCAGATGCTACCAAATCAGAGACTTCTTGGTTCTACAAGGCATTTTTGGCCTTCAGCACGTATTTTTGTAATTGGAATTTCCACTCCCCTGCGTGGGATAATAATGTAATAGGTCTACATGGATCATAGTTAAGTCAGTTACCTTAGGATTTCTTCATTGGGAGAGTTCCTTTCACTGAGTGTTTTTTTCCTCGGGTTATTAATTTGGCCTAACCAGCCTTATTAATTTCCCTTGAGTTTTTCACTCCCACAAATAATTCCTCCAAAGTAGTGAAAGGTGTTCTAATGGTGCCATCCTCTAGTGGCTAGTGTTTAGGAATGATGTAAATGACCATGTAAGACATCTCTAGAAGTTTTGCGGAATTCCATCGAGTCTAGATAGGTTTTTTTTAATTAATTAAAATTGCTTAAGTTTGGGTAATTTAATTAATTAATTTTGATAAATAATGTAAAAACTAGGTCCTTGGGCTTTTGCTAGGGATATTTGTGCTCAAAAGAAATGGAATGAGACCCCCTACACCCTTGGACCAAGTTTCAGCTCAATTGGACAACTTTTGCTAGGTGTTTGTCCATAGGGAGTCCAAGTCAATCAAAACAACAATTTTAATTGCTAAGCTTGACATGGTAAAAATGTCAATTTTTGTAATCTTGAGCAAATTGAGTAAAGTAAAGGTGGGAGATGATGAGAAAACACTTTCCTAACCTTTTCCAACCCTCACATCACCCCCTCACCTAGACATTAAGCAAAAACGTCACTTTCCCTAGAGAGGTGTTCCCCTCTTCTAGAAAGTCTCCAAAAAGTAAAAAAATAATAAAAAATTAATAGGAGACTTAGTCTATCCCTTGGTGCGCCTCCCTAGACCCTACAACTCATCATTTGACTTGTCAAATCCTTCCCAAATCACTCCAAATCATTGCCACTTCATCTATCCATGCCAAAACCCTAGAGTTGCCCCCCCCCCCCTTCTTGAGATTCTCACTTTGACTTGGGTTTTGACATTTGGCTCTCATCCAAGAGGAGTAACTTTTCCTTCCCAAGTATAAATAAAGGCCCTCCCTCACTCATTCATAACCATCTCTTGAGCTAGTGTTATGCTACCAATTTCTTCCCTCATCCCTCTCTCATCTTCCATTTTGTTTTCACTCATTCTTGCTCTATTTTTGAGAGGATCTTGTAGCAATTAGTTGTTGCAACTTCATCATTTGAGTAATAAGAAAGAGCTTTGGAGGACCTTGGTGTACATGAGATTTTGTCTTGGTGCACATGCTTTGGAGGTGATCTTGTTCCATGTGTTTCTTTATCTGAGAAACAAAATAGATATCTAAAACAAATTAGTTTATTTGGATAGATCATGCAATAGTGTAGTTGTAGATTTACTTGATTAGGATAGTAAGTAGTGCAAATTAGTTTGTATTACTTGTTTATCTTAACAACTATTTGTTCTTGTCTCACAATTGCTTCACAAGTTGCAGGTTGCTTCAAGGGTTTGTAAGGTTGGCTTCAAGTTGGAAACCCTCCTTCATAACCTAACATAAACTCCTCTCTTTCTTGGTTCTTATATTTCTGTTCATACATATTCAGATCTTGGTTTGCTAACACTCTTAGATAGGTCAATATATCATTTTATATTCTAAATTTTTTTTGCAGAAAATTTATGTTGAAAAACAAAAATTTTCTTGACTTTATGTGTGTTTTGCAGCATTTCCAGCAAGTAATAGCTTGTTGTTTTTTTGCAGGTTCTCGCCATATCTAAGGGAAGTGTTGCCCATTTTCAGCCACAAAACACACAAAGGACCCTTCTTTTGATTGGGTAACAATATCCAACCTTTTCTCTATCTTTTATAAGCATTGTAGCAAGCCCAAAGGGGTCCCCAAGTGGCTTGCATTCTCATTTAAATTTTCAGCAAGTTTTTTTTATTCTTTGCCCCACTTGTCATTAGGACAAGGTTGTGTGGCTAGGTTGCTTTAGTTTAGTTTGTTTATTTTTCCAACCCCCTTTGGCACAAAATAGGAAAGTTTGCCTCCACCTTGTGCCATTGTGAGTGGTTTGTATTTAGGTTTTTTCTTTCAAGTTTTTCTTTCATTCTTTAGTTGCCTACACCTTGGATGTGAAGTTGGCATAGCCAACCCCCAAATCATAAGGCTAGCTTAGTTATCTATTTCTAATGTGTTGTGCTAAATGGATTAAAATCATCTAGAAGTAGATCTCACACCACTAATGCTAGCTTAAGCCCATGGAGGCATAGGATTTATCTTATGCTTTGAGTTTCCTTTCATTTTGCAAGTTTTATCTCTCCAGCATCTATCTTTTGGCAAATATCATGGGCATGTCATAATGGTTTAAGGCAACTTAATTATTTTTCATTGCAAGCTATTGTTAAGTATTTTTCCATGCTTTTCAAGTAACAATCTTATGGTTTAGATCTTCACTTCTTGCAAGTTTAATATTTCGTTTTTGGCACTTTTTCACACTTTTTGGGCGAGTAAATCTCACTTTTACACACCTAATCACTAAAATTAACTTAGTCCATAGGCCTAATAATAAACTAGACTTAATAAGACACCTCTACTGACCCAACTTTGCCATTTAAACGAGGACTAGAGGAGGCAATGGAAGGTGATAGGCCAGGGACGGTCTCGTGGCGCTCAACGTCATTTCCGAGAGTACTATTTTCCCTTGGGCTGACCTGTGGAGCTAGGGTAGGTCTTGTTGCCATACTTCTTGAGCACCCAGCAGTTACTTGGTACAAGCGGGGGGAGTGTTGGGTTGACACTTAGCTAGGAGTCACTCTTAACTAAACACCTTAACCAACTCCTTTAATCCACTATACAACTTTGGGCATCAACTTGGTATATCACTTTTGTGGTTGACACTAAACTAGTCTTGCAATCAACTTTCATTTCACATTTACATTTCATGCCAGCTTATCTTATGGTTGTGGATTAAACACTAGGTAGTCATAAATTGTGCTTTTGGACAATTTATTTTTCAAGCATTCCTTTTTAAGCTAATTGGTATTCATATCTTTGGTGTGGTCCCTCAAGAAGTTGCACATCCTTTGGGAGCACTATCTTGTTGGATCTTATGTGATCTTGTTTGCCATTGAAAGCAGTCACAATAGAGTAGTGCATCCCTTTGGGAAACACTCTATTGTTGAGCATGCTAGGCTTGTTGTGTTGATGAATGTTTCCCTTTGAGCATTTTTAAATTTTTGCACATACAAACAATTTTCAGTTAATCTCTTTGTGTCTTTGTATCTATTGTATCTTGTTTTAGCTTTGCTTATAATTGTATCATCTATTCATCTTGTATTTAGTTGTAGATTTGTATCTAACATTGTTTTGAAGTAATTGTAATCTTTGTAGATCTTGTGTAATCTAAACCCCTAAAATTTTAGTTGACCCCTTGCCCAATCTTAGACACTAGTCTTAGTTGTCCTAGGAAAAGGCTTGCTTGTCATTTTTAATTGTTGCACATTGCATTGTTGCCTTTGCATCATAGGCTAGATTTTCCCCCAACCTTCTAACTAATTAAAACCAACTCCTAGAACTTAACGTTAATCTCATCTAGAAACTAGGGTCTACCTCCCTTGGCTTCCCTAGGAGTAAGCCTAGACGAAAGAGGTTCAAGTCAAAGTGACAGCGTGGGCTTTGAACCTAAGCATTGTGCCTCCAAGGACACACTAAATGAGAAGGACTTAATTCACGTTTGCAAGTGTGTATAAGGACGGCAACAACTCCCAAAGGAGGGAGGCTCACTCAAGGGGGGGGGGGGCACCATGAGAGAGGGGAACTCCCATTAGGAGAGGAAACTCAAAAATGGGGGAAGAAACCCTCATTCCTAAGTTTAAAACTCTCTCTAATGCCTCAAGGTGTGGATTGGGCCCCCCATGTGGTCCCCATCACCAAATGGCCAATCCAATGGAGATGGTGAGCCCCACAAGAGACAAATTCACCCCCCTCTCTAAAGTTAAGTTGTATGAGAGGTAGGAAATGGGGGATTTGATTTATTTGACCCCCTATTACATAGAAATGACTTAGGAAACAACTTTCCCCCTTTTCTCATGACTTTAGACTCTTTTACAAAATTCGGCAATTTTACTTTAGCCAATTATTTGCTGATTTTTTACTGACTTAGACTCCTCATGGACATTGACCTTGCAAAACTTGTCCAATTGAGTTGGAACTTGGTCCAAGGGTGTAGGGGATCATAACCCATTTGATTTGAACACTCATACCCCTATACAAAATCCTCAAGGACCAATTTTTTACATTTTACATCAAAAATAATTAAAAATTCTCAATTTACAGAAATTTTAATTATTAAAAAATCCTATCAAAACTTAATAGAATTCTGCAAGACTCTAGGAGATTTCTAACATGATCATATACAACACTTTCATACCTTAGCTACCTACTGGGCTCGATCATTAGAACTCCTTTCACCACTTTGGAGGAAATTTGAGTGAAAAACTCAAGTAATTAAAATCGCTGAAAAAACTAAATTAATTACCCGAGGAAAAGAAACACTCGATGAAAGGACTTCCCTAATGATAAAGTCCTGGGAAACTAAATTACAAAATTTGACCCATGTTAACATGTTTCATTACAAAATTTTCCCACGTAGGGGGGCGGACATTTCGTAGAGAGAGAGAAATTTCGGGGGCAGAAATGCCTTGCTGAGCCATAGGTCTTCAAACTTGTCGTATGACAAGGTACATATCTTCATGATACATGACGTTGACACCTAGTCGAAATAGGTGGCCAAAAAACCCAATACAAGAAAACCCAACTAGAAGGTGAGGGCTATGCTTTGCTCTTGTCTTCTCAATTATGAAATGAAAATACAAAGAAAGGGGCACTCACTATGGAGTTGTCATGGACATTGTGGCTAATATGGCTACTACAAGATCTTCTACTTGCTCTATTTTGCTTCAATATCCATTTCCTAGATACTCCACTCAACTATGGAACAATACACAATACAGTGAGAATGGAACCCCTTCCTTTCTTAGCGGTTTAGTGTTTAACATAGCCTGATAGCCATCTAGGGTTAGGGTTAGGGTTTTTGTATGTCTCAACCCCCAATTAATGTTAGGGTTTTGGGCCATTTAGAATCTTCTTGAAAGTCCACACATGATTAGCTCCACATGTGTGAGTAATGGAAGTTGATGTGGCAACCACTCGATACCATGGTAGTCAACAGGATAGGTCAACTTGGAGTTATAACTTCCACATACGAACTCCGACTGAGATGATCTATGCACCATCGGAAAGCTCTTGAAGTGTAGAACAACATATAGAGTCTAGGAGTTATGCTCGCAAATTTTTAACCCCAAAAATAGTTGTTTAAGGCCTCAAATGAGCTCTAGGAGGTTTTGGACCCCAAATCACCAAAGCAAGACCTACCCCTAAAATGATCCCTATTATCCACTGAGTTGCACTAGCTGGACTTGCAGTTGAGCCGCCAAAGTTTGAGCAATCAAATGCTCAGTATTTAGAGTTCAGAAGTTCAGCCGGTCTATTTGACAACTTTTTCCACATTTCCATACCCTGTGGGGAATTGTAATAAGAGATGTTGCACGATGAATTTTGTAAAAGGTTTAGCCACCTAAGACTTAGAAATGAGTTGTTACTCTGGAGTGTTTTTTTCACTTGTTAATCATATTCTGTTGTCCAAGCAATTTATAATTTCTGAATTTTTTCACTCAATTCCTCCAAAGCTGGAGTATATACTCATGGTTAGGCCTTAGCATGGTCCTCTAAGCCTAGTGTCTAATGTATATTACCATGTTAAACATTATCCTATAGTTTTATGGAAATGTGTTAAGTCCCCCTTGGGATTTTTTAATTTTTCAGTTATTAAAAAAAATTTCTCGTAAAAAGGAATTTTTTAATTGTAATTTGAAGTTGTAATAAAAAAGTGGTATTAGGAGGCTTCATATGCCTTGGGGTGCTCATTTTTTAACCTAGAGCACCCACTTTATCTAAGTACCCACTTTTGTGAGTGAAAATAGTGATTTTAATCACTAAAAAGTCCATTTTACTCACAAAACCCAAAAAAGACATAAAAATCAAGATTGTTAAATTTTAGCAAAGTTGTTAGAAACATGTTTAAACATGTTTTGAGTGAAATAAAGCCTAAAAGGCTATGTGGCAGCCAAAGGGAAGCAAGGGAAAGCATCTATTGGCTAAATATCAAAGTCAAAGGTCTTCCACCTAACATTTAAGCATGTGGCCAAAGAAGAGGTGTGCCCCTCTTAGAGAGGCGGTGCACTCTAGAGAGAGACCATCCTCTCTTGGAGAGGTGGCACCCTCCTACCTTCCCATTTTGCACACTTGTCAACGTTTTGGGTTAAGGGAGAGGTGGCAGCCCATGCTCCACCACTTGGCTCCCTTCCTCTCACACTTGGTGCAACCCTCCTCTCTTGGGGATCTTCACCCTTGAGCTATAAATAAAGCACTCTCTCCATTGTTGAGTTAGTTGGAGTTTGGGAGAAGGCTTGAGGTTGTAACACTATTGTATCTATATTTTTCATTTGGAATAAAAGGCTTTGGAGGCAATTTTGGTGTGGATCTCATGTGTGGTTGTTCATTGTCATGTACCAATCTATGAGGTGAAATTGTTTCAATCCATTGCTTTCATTTTGTTGGATGTAGCTTTGATCTATTAAACTTGCTTGTGTCTTAGATCAATTGTCCTTCTTTTAACAAGATTTACTAAGCTTGCTTGCATTTTTAAATCTTGTTAATTCTCATATGTAATCAAAGAATTCACGCTTTCTTGCTTGACTATCATGCTTTCCAGATTTCATATGTAAAGGATACTGCTATTTAACATTGTGTTTGTAAGTGTTTTGAAGCTTGTAGGATCTCATACTTGAAGGGAGGTGGAGCTTGCTTGCATCCTCTTCATCTTCAAGATTCATAAGGACATAGCCCCTCTTTCCTCTACCAAGAAGACTCCATTTGCCCAAGTATTCCAAGGGTTTTAAAGCATTTCCTCTCATCTCCTTCTCAAACAATCTAAACTATTCTTGGGTTACTTTAGATTCTTGCAAAGTAAAAGTTTCATTTAAAAGGATTATCATAAGATTTCTTTTCCTTTGCATAGTAAAGCAAGTCGATTAGATTTCTCTTTAATCTAGCTTGAAATCTACTTCTAGCTTCATTTTTTTGAAAAAAATTTAAAGGCTAAAGGTAGTTTCGATTTATAAAGGATTAAAGGTCATATCTAGGCATCTTTGTGATATTACTTACTGTTTTGGGACAGCAAGTAATATCAGAAAGAAAAGGCCTTTTCTTTCTTGTTTTACTTAGCTCTTTTTCTTATTTTTAGTATAGTTTTACTTAGCCATTTTTCTATAATTTTTGTACATTGAATAACAATTTTTGCAAGGTCTTCAAATAGCTTTTTGGGCATATTTTGCCCCGATTAACTTGTTGTTTTTGCAGGTTTGACGAAAAGACAAAGGGAAACGCTGCCCAAATTTTGAAGTTTGAAGCCTCAAGAACCCCTTGAAGTACCCTATACTTGTACAAAGCTCTAAGAAAGATTGTAAACTTTTCCAATCCATTTTATATAAGGATCCCAAGTCTCTAAAAGAGACCATTGTAATCAAGATAATAAAATAAGTGAGCCAACGAAGGCCTCACTTTTGTTTCCCCCTAGGGGGGATTGGTGTTGTGGTTTGGACCATTTGTCTTTCTAGTTTTCTTTCAATTTTTCCTTTTTGCTATAAAATTCAAAACAATCTCACATAAATATTAAAGTTAAAACAAATCACAATCTAGTTTAGTTTCATTTTTGCAAAGTAGAACACTAATTGCTAGTTTAGATTTCTTTTATGCAATTTCAAAGTTGGAAATAAACCGTCTCCTCGGCTCCTCGCAAGACGCTGGTCAGTGAAGACTTAGTAATTTGAAAAATATTTTATTTTCAATACTTTGCTTTATTGTTTAAAATAAACATTTCCCCTCAGCTCCCAGTGTTGTTCCTAACCCTTCCAGTTGCGAGTTTGTCTCGATCTTCTGGGAGTAAGTTTCATACACGCTGGGTTGGTCAGTGTGGAGTAGTAATAATAGGAAAATATCAAAAGAGGACTATTGTTTGGCTTTAAGAACCGCCTAGGGGGAGAGTGCGAAGTTTCACTGAATACCTCGGGCTTGTTCCCCTCAGTGTTGGACCTCCAGCACCTCTAGTGGGCTTGTTGGTGAAACCATTGGATTTCGGCAAGTTCTTAGCAAATCTTTGAGCTAAAGGGATAACCTCTCTAGAGGCCAAATCTAGATTAGCTCTCAAACACTTCATTTTCTTGCAAATAAAATTTATCTCATTAACCTACTATCAATAAAGACAATCTAATATAATACGCGATCTACAACTGCCCACGATACCTTTAAGGCACTAGTCTCATTACACTTTTTTCACAAAGCCATTTGCTTCAAGTATCTTTTACTTCTCAGTCATTATATTTATCTTGAAGCATTTACTAATTTACTTGCATCTTGTTATCTTAAGTATCCTTTTATGCAAGTATTTCTTATGTATCTTGTGGTTATTGATTGATATATGCTCTTAGAATAAATTTATTTCATATATTGTCTTTTGCAATAAACTCCTAGAACAGTAATTGCTTAGATTTAGTTTTAAGCCTTAGATTATTTTCTTTAGGGACTACCCCCCTTGGCTTCGCTAGGCGTTGGCCTAGACGGAGGAGTTGAGGATTAGGTGACAACACCTTAACTCTAACTTGCCCCCAAGGACACACCGAGTGGATTGAAGATTTCTTCCACGTTACCCAAGTGTGTATAAAGGCGACAACAGGCCCTACAAACCAATAGCTCCAATTTTTCCACGTAGAAAGTACCAAAATAAATGACAATATATAATGATCCATTCCAAATCAACAAAGACCCGGATGAAGTCTTAAGTAGAAATGAAAATGATGACTATGAATTGTTGTTGATTGCAAACTTGCATAAGAATACGATGAGAATGATTAGAGAATTGGAGGAAAAAACAAAGATTTAAAAAGAGGTGTGGTCTGTGGACTATGGTGTACAAGGTCATATTGCAGCGAATTTTCCACAAAATGTAAATAAGTATTGTGACATTGAAAAACGAAAGATCACTCCTTAAAAAAATAATCTTGTAATTTTAAAAACAAAAACCAATGGAAGGAGAAGAAAGTCTTCTTGACCCAAGAAACTAAAAAAGGTAGACAACAAGAACAGATAGGGGATTTTTAGAAATCCCCAATCTAACAATAAGTGGTAAGGAATATGACATGGGAAGACCAATCATGCAGTGTAGGAAGTGTAATGAAGAAAGGCATTTTCAAAAGGACAACATTAATCATAGAAGGTTAAAAAAATATTGTATAAAGATGTTGATCGGACGATTATGCAGACGAGAATTGTCTGAAACATACAACCACTTGTGTGAATCTTGTTCAAGAAAAAGCTGACAAGACTCCTTTATTGTTACAAGTAACGACAAGTAATTAAGGGAGTATCTAGGTCCCAAAGTTGAAAGGGAATGGGTAATTGAAGACACAAAGGCATAGGAGGGTGTTAGAAAATGATGATATTTCCCCTTGACAAAAGGAATGATTCGAAGAGAAAGTAATGAAAATTCCAATAAAAGTTGATAAACTTTCACAGAATATACCAACAATGACCAAAAACTAGTGTAGACCAGCCAAGTCTACAATCATTGCAAAAAACATCTTGGCAGGAAAGAACTCGACCAGACTAAGGTGGTGCACAACCCACGTGAAGCATAACAATTTTCCATCTAGGAAGATAGGGGCCAAGGATTAATGCCATTGTGAATGGTGGGTTAAGAGTAAACAGTCTATGAGAGGATTCTAAGCATCAATTGGGGAAACTGACCTTGTGGCCATCTTTGTTTCCATTCAAGATGGCAAACCAGTCCTACGGAGCCACTAAGATGGCAAAAAAGAATTTCATTTCAGACTTTACAGTAATTCCAATGATTTGGTCAACCACTTCCCCTCCTCCATTCTATGGAATGACCCTATTGACAACTTATTACAAGAAGCCACTAAGGTGGCCAAAAAGAATTTCATTTCAGACTTTACAGTAATTCCAATGATTCGGTCAACCACTTCACTTCCTCCATTGCTAAAAGGCCTGAGATAGGAAGGCAGAGGCAAGTTATTATTGGGGGAGAGACCAGAAAAACATTGGCAATTAAGCAGGAGTCAGGACAGAAGACGAGTGTGCATTAATTTCAAGAACAACCGTGAGAGTGAGGAACTCGCAAGTTCAGAAGATGGTCAGCAAGAGGATGAAGAGGATGTGAATTGTGACTATTAAAACTATGAAGGACAGTGTGTTGTTTTTGCATGAATGGACTAACGATGAAAATCTTTCAGACAATAGACTGGCACAAGCAGATGGGGAATTATGAATGGACAAAAAGAAAAAGTGGACCTTCCAACACTAGTACATGATAGTAAAAGCAAAAAAGAAGATGAAGAATGGTTGGAAGGCAGAAGGACAGTGAACAGTGGCAGGAAGAAAGAAGACTGCATGATGATGATGCATAAGCAAATGATATTCTGGAAGTTGTAAGGCATTCCCTCCTTATTTTTCATGGTTGCAAATTGAAAATGTTAAGGCTACTGAATACTCAACCCACAAATTTGAAGATCTACCAAATATTAAATATTGCAACTTCTCACCAAAAGAAGCCATTTCAAATTGTCCAGTCTTAACATGGTTCCAAAAAATTGCATCTTTATGTCTATATTTTATCTGTATTTTTATCTATTTTAAATTATATATATAGCCCAAAGAAAACCTCGCAGGGAAACCCAAGGGATACTTCCCCACATTTGTTGGCATCCCTAGTAAACCCATTGGTGTAGACTCTAGAGTAGTGCACCTCACCCAAGGGGATTCAAACCAGGCACCCATTGGCATGGAACTAGCCAAATGCCCAGCAAAATTGGCAACAACCAGTTGAGCTAACCGCTCACACCACAGACACACACACACGTATCCCTTGTGTCATGTTTTGGAGGGTCTACATGTCCATGCTAGACACTCAAATCCCTATGTCCCCATGCCTAGTGACTTAACTTCCAACCCTAGTGCTGCTCTACTGGAAATGTAACTCAAACCTGTCAAACAAGTTTCAATGCACTCAATTCCAGGACAAATTTTCTCCCAAGCGAGACATATAACTGTATGCTGTGCATGAACTTTTTGCACATTTGTTTACAATTTTTCCTGACAAGGAAAAGTATTTTTGTGCAGTTGCACGGCATTGTAAAGGGAGAACCAGAATCTAAACAACCCTATTCCGATGAAGTCAATGGTAAAAGGAAACTTCGGCGGATGAGGCCTCTTCCCATGAAACATTTCTTAAACTGTTCGCAATTTCAGCAAAATGTGTGAATTGTTCAATGCAAGTTTTATGCAGAGTCAACATGTTCTCCTAGTATAAGCATAGGGAGAAAGACATACCACTCATTAGTAGAAGCATAGCATGTGCACATATTACACAAACATTTATAATTTTATACAATTAACTCACACTATTGCAAATGATAACACAAAATTAGCTATGGGCCTATGGTCAAACCAAATTTCCACTGATAATCTTATGACTTAAAATGGATAATGCACTTAATGATTCTTTTCCAGGAGTCCGCTTGACTCTTTCTTCCTTTCCTCCTCTCCCTCCATCCTTCCATTCCTTATAGCATGCATGCATTATGGACACATGCTACCAGATCAGCAAATGGGGAGGTCAAAACTGAACAGCATTCTCTCCTAAACTGTGCAGTATACTCACGAACGAGGGAGAAATCATACTTGCACATTAAAGACTAGGAATCAGCATTCCAAGAGGATCTAGTGGGAGGTACAGTAAAGTTGGTTGGATGTGGGCAGGAAGTAGGCTGTTGAAAGCAGAGTAAAAGGAGCAGCCAGCACTCAATCCGTTGTGAAGGAAATCGAAACCAGATGAGTAGACCAGGACCGTGATCTGGTTCCCAGTGCCCACCACTACACCACTATCTTTGGTTATTGTAATCTTTTGCTTTACGCTCTTTGGAAATGTCAAACAGAATGTAAACATTTTGATCCCATATGGCCAGTTGATCTCATGGATGATTTAATAAAAACTATCTGTCTGTCTATCTTTTCCTTGTATCTTCCATCTTTAACTCCTCCCCTTCTAACGGTTTCAACTACCATATGTTTGCTTCAAATTCTTTGTTCAATTAACTCGCCCAAAATCACAGTCGTGAAATTTACCCTTGGCAGTTTACTTAAGTATAAGATCCATTTAGAGTTGAAAGGATGCCCATTTGCGCTTTCCAACATTATTCGCATAGAAGTTTACTATAACTTATGGAAATCTCTGATGATTAGCCATAACCAGAACTAACAAATTTTCAGTTAGACCATAAAAAGTGTTTGTCATAAATGACTGCTTACGAGATGCTTTCTTATAAATGGCAATTCACATGTATACCCAAGTATTTAATTTACTGCTCAAGTTAAAAGTACTTTTCCTTCTTTACATGCTGAACTTCATTGCACTTAAAAAGAGGGTTTAATTCTAAGAACACTTCAAAAACGTTTTAGTCCATTAAGATTAATTTCGTCTCAACACTGATGGAAGGGATAATGGACATGAAAGAAGTGAAAGTCAAACATGGGAATTTGCGATGAAACCCCAAAGTCTAGTTCCGCAATGTAATCGAGCATATTCAAGAAGCATAAATAGAAGATAGAATCCTTCGCTATAAAAAGAGAGAAACCAGCATGTGATTCCTACTTTAGGGCTTCAATTGAATCTAGACACTAGACAGATCAAAGAATTATGCTCTAGAGTCCAAACATCCCAAGACCCATATATGTCATCAAGATGAATCAAAACCAATGTCACTAGACTCGAAATAAGCAAAAAATTGATGAGGCATAAGAGCCAAGAGTTTGACTTGAATTGAGAAAAACTGGGGACAAACTCGGAAAAACTCAACAATTACAAAAATATAAAGATATACACATATTTTCACATGCACCCATCAAAGGTGAAATTGAGCGAGTCTAACTCAATCAAACAAAGTTTGACTCATGTTGATTGTGAGTTGCAAGTCAAACTTACGTTGACCAAGTCAAACAAGGGAAGATCAGGGAAAAATCATTTAGGGTCATGTTTTCACACAAACCCACACTTCTTGAGATAAAGTCCTAAAGGTCAAGTGCAGCCTTGGTGAAACTAAGAGGGAGGCCACTGTCACTTCACCAACCCTCTTCTACACTTTAGGCTGGCTCTCCTCCAGCTCAAAGGGGGCTTCCCTAGGGTAGGATTACTGGGATTTTATGGTAATGAATTCCAAGGTGATATGAAGAGTAGATCCAACAAAACGGTTTTGCATTTGATTAAGAAAATAAGGGTGACAGAAAGACCAGAAACTAGTGCCTTTTCCTTGGCCATATGGGGTTTGTTATCGCACAGTTTGTACTTGGAAGTAAAGGAAAGGTAAAGGGAGACAAACTGACGTAACTGGAGACTATCCTATCACTGTCACCACAATAGGATATCTCTTTCTATTTAGGGTGGTAGGCCCAAGGGAGACGTCCCCGATGGCCTGGG
>JASDQU010107215.1:220917-244976 GCA_032191745.1 Picea mariana | reverse complement strand
TGAGAAGACAATTAATTATGTATGCTAGCATCGATAAGTTGTTTTCAAATGTTCGTTTGCAATATCGTAACCAGAGATCACCAATCTCTGAGGATCAATAAAAAGAGGAAAAAAAAGAGTGCAAAAGATTTTACCCAGCAACTCTTTATATATAGTCCCTAGCATTTGGTGTACATTCTATGGTGTACAGTTTGTGTGGATGGCAGACCGGAAAATATATATTTATATAAAGCACTCCCGGAATCGTATGTTGCTCCTGCTCCTTGTTGACAGCTCAATGCAATCCCCTAACGCAACTCTTCTTTTCTTTAACGTGATAAACATCAATTTATTTAAACGCCTGAGAGCTATTCTTGGAGTCTTCTCGATCCTGTCGCGTCCGAACTGCGAAGCTTTCAGGGGTGGGGTTTTCTGCGGGCAGCTCCGAACGGCCGAATATCATATCTACCTGCCTTTTGCTGTGTTCTTTTCGCGGCTTTTATCACATTCGTTATAAGGAAGCTCCCGGCTAAATCATTGGCTCATTGTTCTTGTTATATTTGCAAATGGGGAAACATATATATCATAAGACACAGATTTACATGGTTCACCCAATATTTGGGCTACTTCCATCAAGCAAAGGCATCAGTTGTCTTATTATTCAGATCATGGAGATTATAGCTGCTCATTCACACATCTCACTCTCTCCCATCTGCCTCTATATGCTTACATAAATACATTTACACAGGAAACTGAAAATTAATGCCCTCCTATCTTTGGTCTCATTTAGTTAAAACCAATTCCGAATAATAGGATCTAAAATCTTAATCTTGGGAATTTTTTGTGACCCTTTAACAATATCCACCTTGACAACAACCTTCTTTTGTTCATCACCTTTTCTACAAGCCAAGCACCATCGTAGCTTTTCTAAGAGTACTGGTTTTGTGAACATGTCTGCCCAGTTCTCTTTTGTATGCACTTTCTCAAGAGAGACTCCACCTTCATCGATGCCAAGTGAATAACACTTTGACTATCACAAAGTAACTTTACTTTGTCTTGCATCCTTCCAAACTCACCAAACAAACCTCTCAACCAAATTGCCTCTTTGCAAGCATGTGAAGTAGCTACATATTCTGCTTCTGTAGTGGATAAAGCAACAATGTTTTGTAGCTTTGACATCCAACTAATAGCTCCACCTGCAAGAGTAAAGACATACCCTCAAGCCAACCTTCTCTTGTCCAAATCACCTGCAAAATTAGAATCAACATATCCATAGACTAACTCACGACCATTGTTATAGGTGATACAATAATCACTTTTGCCCCTTAGATACCAAAGTACCCATTTCACTGCTGCCCAGTGCTCTTTACTTGCCATATACCTGCTAACAACCCCAACTGCATGTGAAATGTTTGGCCTTGTACTAACCATCGCATACATTAGACTTTCTATGGTATTCGAAACATATATTATTTTTCTTCTTTGGTACTAGGACATAAACTTGAAGAAAGCTTCAAATGGGAAGCCAAAGGGACTGAAACTGGTTTCACATCATTCATACCAAACCTCATAAGTATCTTCTCATTATACTTTTGTTGTGACAACCAAAGCTTACCATTCCTCCTGTCTCTGAATATCTCCATGCCTAAAATTGTTTTTGTTGCTCCTAGATGTTTCATATCGAACATCCTAGCAATATGAGCCTTTAACCTGTTGATCTCAGTTATGATTTTGCTTGCTAAAAGCATATCGTCGACATACAATACTAGGATAATGAATATGTCATTATTCAATTTCTTAAAGTAGACACAATGATCATACTCACTCCTTGTATAATTCTGGCTTAGCATAAAGGAGTCAAATTTCTTGTACCATTGTATGGACGACTTCCTCAGACCATACAATGATTTATTGAGCCTGCAAACAAATTTCTTACTGCGATTCAAACCCTTCAGGTTGTTCCATGTAAATATCCTCATCCAAATCTCCATGTAAAAAAGTGGTCTTAACATCTAGCTTCTCCAACTCCAAATCAAGAAATGCAACCAATGCTAACACACTTCGAATTAAAACAGACTTAACAACTCGTAAAAAAATCTCATGAAATTCAATACATTCTTTCTGGCAATATCCTTTCGCAACCAGCCTTTCTTTGTACCTTTCCACCTTATCATCAACTCCCGTCTTCAGCTTGTAGACCCACTTGCAACCTATAGTTTTTTTGTCTCTTGGAAATTCTACCATGTCCTATGTGGCATTACTCTCTAATGCCTTCATTTCATCCTTCATCACTTCTTTCCATTTATAACTTTTAGAACCCTTCACAGCTTCCTGATAGAACCAAGGTTCATCATCATTAGTACTCAAAGAAATTGACGAAACAAAATCATCATACCTTCTTGGAGGATTTCTAAACCATGTAGACCTCCTTAGGGATGTTTGTGGCTCATCCACATTCTGTTGAATGTTATCATGAACCATGTCTTTCTCTCCAGGAAACTCTTCATGAACATATTCAAAAACTTGTTCATGTACACTTCCATCTCTATTTGAACTCGTTTCAAACTGAATCTATTGATACTTAGGTACTTCTTCCGTTTTCATTTGAACATCTACATCAAATATTACATCTTTGTATAACCTTGACAACAACCTTCCTCCTATTTCATGAGAGATGATTCATCAAATATTACATATTTGTTAATGGTGATCATGTGAGCAGTAAGATCCCACAACCTATAACCCTTAATACTATCACCATATCCAACAAAGATAAGCCTTTTTTATTTTGTATCTAATTTAGAACATTGATGTTTCAGAATTAGAGCATAGGCTTCACAACCAAAAACTTTAAGATTAGAATAATTAAAAGGATGACTTGCCCATACCTCTTCAGGCATATTGCACTCTATTGTTGTTGAAGGTAATCGATTCACCAAGTAACAAGCTGTAGTTACTGCTTAGTTCCTGCCGCAAGTTGGCGTTACTTAGCATACCCCTTGCTCTCTCTAGAAGAGTCTTGTTCATGCATTCAACAACTCCATTCTGTTGAGGAGTATAGGCAGTGGTTTTATGCCTATCAATCTCAAACTCTTTGCAATAGTTCTCATATTCCATTAATGTAAATTCACCACCATCATCAGTTCTTAAACATTTAATGGATCTACGAGTGCTCTTTTCCACTAAATCTTTAAACTTATTGAAAACTGTAAATACATCAGCCTTTCCTTTCAACATATAGACCCAAACCTTTCTAGAGAAATCATCTATACAAGTTACAAAATATGATGATCCTTTGTTGGCCCTTGACCAAGTTTTGGGAGATTCTTGGTCAAAGTGTGACCTATTTTGGGACTTCGACATCCTGTCGAAGACGAAGTGCAAGATGAAACAGAGATTGCGGGATATTGACCCCTTTTTGTGTCCCTTTTGGGATTTGGGAATATGTAACAAGTATGGGAATGTCGGCCCATGGGTTTACCCATGTCTAGGCCTATTTTGTAAAGTAAAAATAATTAGCTAGATGACATAAGTAGAAGGCCAATAAGCTAATTAGTAAGTGCAAGTACGGTTTGTAGTTGCCCTGTGCATATTGTGAGAAATTGTAGAGCTAAGTGCAAGTGGTTGTAATAGATTGTGAAAGGATTTATGCTAGACCTAGCTCGGGGAGGGTGGATCTGGCGAGGTGCTCCCAGATCTCCTGTCCTATGCAGAGTAGTGTTTTTGTCGTTCTATGCATGTAGACTGATTAAAGATAATAAAGGAGGGAGGATCTGGTGAGGTGCATGCAGATCTCCTGTCCTATGTGCAGTAGTTTTTTTGTCTCTTTGTGCATGTAGACTGATTAAAGATAATAAAGAAGAAGAATTGGTGGACGTAGCCCCAGGGTGGGGGTGAACCACGTAAATATTGTGTTATTCTGCTCTGTGGGATGTTCTGATGTATTTATGTGTTATTTTCTAAGTGCTTGATATAGATAGATAGATAGATGTGTTTATGCTTTGTGCTTATGATAAATATGGATGCTAGATCTGACATAGGTGAATGTGCTTAGTTCTTGAATCTACTAGATCCGATCCATTTCTTATGCTAAGTGCTTAGATACATTAGATCTGTGTGAATGTTGTGATGCTCTATTTTATCTGCGAAGTAGATATTAGTTAAATAATGATGAAATGATGGTGATAAGTGCTCTATTAAGTATTATAATCACAGATCTATGTCCCAGATAACATTGCAGACACCTGAGTCCTACAACCACCTCTGCCTCTACCTCGGGTGAGACTTCATTTTCTTCACAGATGTTGTCGAAAGGGTCGGTAGTTAGGGTTTTTTTGGTGTGCTATTGTAGCGTTCAACCCTAGGTCTGCCCCTTTGCTAACATACTCCATATTAAATAGTAGAGGATGGTCCCCAAACATCACAATGGATAAAGTCAAGCATTCCCTCACTGGTGTGTCTTCCGGTTTTAAATTTCTGCCTATTATGTTTTACATAAATACAGTTCTTGCAGAAATATAACTGTAGAGGCTTTAGAGTAGGAAGTAACTTGCGATCAGATAATACTTGCAATCCTTGTTCGTCATATGGACCAACTATTGATACTATAGTCAAACAGAATCACTGTCGTTTTCGGATATTTTTGTCGCATGATCCGACTCAGTTCTTCCTTCTAATAGAAACATGTTACCAATCTTCTTCACTTTTGTAACTAGTAGGATTCCTTTCTAGACCTTCATAAATCCACCTTGACCAATAATCTTATATCCTCTAGTGCCTAAGAATCCCAAAGAAATTAGGTTCTTTTGAAGCTCAGGTACATGTCTCACATTATTTAGTATTTTAATAGTTCCATCAAACATCTTAATTCGAATGCTACCAATTTCCACAACTTTACACGATATATCATTTCCCATGTAAACTATTCCATCATCTATAGACTGGTAAGTAACAAACCAATGTCTATGAAGACACACGTGATTTGTAGCACCGGAATCTAATAACCAATGTTGATCATGACGTGAACTGATACTAATTGATAAAACTTCATCAGCCATGCCTGAACCTGTTGTTGAACCTATTTCGTTTACATTTGCTTCCTTTGTCTCTTTTGGAGGGTCTTCTTTGGAGGCTTGTTGTCGCTTCCAACATTCCTTCTTCAAGTGTCCATATTTTCCACAAAAACATCACTTAAGCTTGCTCTTTTTTCCCCTCGACTTTGATAGAGAGAAATCTCTCTGACCGTGTCCTCTTTCTTTAGGTCTTCCTATGACCATCATCGCCTCAGATGTAGAGGTTTCTGAATTGGATTTCTTCCTTGTTTCCTTAGATAGTAAAGCTCCAACAATATCATCAAACTCAATACTTTTTGTTGAGTTAAAACTAATAGAGGTAACAAAGTGAACCCATGATGTGGGAAAAGAACACAATAATGTAATTTCCTTGTCTTCATAATCGAATTTAACTCCCATGATGGTCAAATTAACTAAGAGAGTATTAAAAGTATTTAAATGATCGATTATTTTCGTACCTTCCTTCATGCGCAAATTGTACAATTATCTTTTCAGGAAGATCACGTGGGTAGTAGGATCCCATAACCTGTACCCCTTAATATCATCACCATATCCAACAAAGATAAGCCTTTTTTATTTTGGATCTAATTTAGAATGTTCATGTTTCAGAATTAGAGCATAGGCTACACAACCAAAAACTTTAATATTAGAATAATTACAAGGATGACCTGTGCATACCTCCTCAGGAATATTGCACTCTATTGTTGTTGAAGGTGATTGATTCACCAAATAACAAGTTGTACTTACTGATTCTTCCCAGAGTTCCTACTGCAAGTTGTTGTTACTTAGCATACCCCTTGCTCTCTCTAGAAGAGTCTTGTGCATGCGTTCAACAACTCAATTCTGTTGAGGAGTATAGGTGGTGGTTTTATGCCTATCAATCCCAAACTCTTTCCAATAGTTCTCAAATTCCATTGACATAAATTCACCACCATTATTAGTTCTTAAACATTTAATGGATCTACCAGTGCGCTTTTCCACTAAATATTTAATCTTCTTGAAAACTGTAAATACATCAGCCTTTCCTTTCAACATATAGACCCAAACCTTTCTAGAGAAATCATCTATAAAAGTTACAAAATATTATTATCCTCCATATGAAATAGTAGGGGATGGTCCCCAAACATCAGAATGGATATAGTCAAGGATTCCCTCACTAGTGTGTCTTATGGTTTTAAATTTCTGCCTATTATGTTTTCCATAAATACAGTGCTTACAAAAATCTAACTTTAGAGGATTTAGACTAGGAAGTAACTTGCAATCAGATAATACCTTCATTCCTTGTTCGCTCGCATGGCCCAACCGTTGATGCCATAGTCGAACAGAATCACTGTTGTCACATGATTTGAATCAGTTCTTCCTTCTAACAGAAACATGTTACCAACCTTCTTCACTTTCATAACCAGTAGGATTCCTTTCTAGACCTTCATAACTCCACCTTGAACAATACTCTTATATCCTCCAGTTTCTAAGACTCCCAAATAAATTAGTTTCTTCCTAAGCCCAGGTACATGTCTCACATCAATTAGTATTTTAACAGTTCCATCAAACATCTTAATTCGAATGCTACCAATTCCCACAACTTTACACGAGATATCATTTCCCACGCAAACTATTCCATCAACTATAGAATGGTAAGTAAGAAACCAATGTCTATTATCACACATGTGATTTGTAGCACTAGAATCTAATAACCAATGTTGATCATGATGTGAACCAATACTAATTGATAAAACTTCAGCAGCCATACCTGAACTTTTTGTTGAACCTGTTTCGGTTGCATTTTCTTCCTTCGTATCTTTTGAAGGGTGTTCTTTGGAGGCTTATTGTTGCTTCCAACAATCCTTCTCCAGGTGTCTAAATTTTCCACAAAACTATCACTTAAGATTTCTCTTTTTTCCCTTCGACTTTGACCGAGAGAAATCTCTCTGACTATGTCCTCTTTCTTTAGGTCTTCCTATGACCACCATCGCCTCAGATGTAGAGGTTTTTGAGTTGGATTTATTCCTTGGTTATTCAGACAGTAAAGCTCCAACAATATCATCAAACTCAATACTTTTTGTTGAACTGAAACTAATAGAGGTAACAAAGTGATCGCATGATGCGGGAAAATAACACAATAATGTAATTTCCTTCTCTTCAAAATCAAATTGAACTCCCATGATGGTCAACTGAGGTAAGAGAGTATTAAAAGTATTTAAATGATCAACTATTTTTGTACCTTCCTTCATGCGCAAATTGTACAATTGTCTTTTCAGGAAGATCCTGTTCGTCAAGGATTTCATCATGTATAGGCTTTCCAGCTTTGTCCATAAATCGATTGATGTCTTGTCTACAACAATGTTGAACAAATCATCATCGACCAAACACATGTGTATGGAACTCAGTGCTCTCGCATCAATCTCATCCCAGTCTTCATCTTTTATGGTTGCGGGTTGTTTTTCTTTTCCCAAAAGCGCCTTTACCACACCTTATTGCACGAACAAATCATGCATATTAACCTTCCATATCTCAAAATTGTTCTTTCCATTGAACTTCTCGATTTTGAATTTAGCACTCTAAGTTTTTTCCATTATAAGGAAGAAAAAATTCCAAAACACCACTGCTTATAATAACCAAGGCCCTTTAAAAATAATGTGGAGTAATAATGGTATAATCTCCAAGAAAAAAAAAGGTTTAATAAAAGACCTTTTCAATAACCTCACCTTTTAAAAAAGCATCCAACCACTTGATTTTATGCATACAATTATTTAATATAATTCACCTTTTCAATATAATATGCATACACTCCTCCATACCTTAATATGAAAAATCACAATTTGAATATCCTTACAATTTGAAGTCCTTTCAAACGACCATACCTTAACTTTTTCATAAGAAAACCATACAAATATTATCTTTCAGAGATCGAGACCTTTGCAAAACCATATGCTTATTATCTTTGGATATTGTGACCTTTACATTGCTCTCTTCCCTAATACGGGACAATGTCGAAATGTATCCCCAAAAAAATCATAAGGCCACCAATAAAACAACGCTCCCTCTATGAAGAGCCCCCAACGTTGATCGAGATGTCGGCACTCCCGTGGGCATCCCCAGCAAATCAACATGTGTTTGATTCTCTCAAGAAAATCCACAGCCAAATCGCTCTCCCCAAGCTCTGATACCACTTGTTATATTTGCAAATGCGAAACCACAAATATAAAAGTTCCTTCCATTTTTGTCATTAGTTTTATTTGTAAACACTAATTATAGAATAAATACTTTTTGGAAATTTTATTTCAGATTTTTTAGCTAAGTATAGGATACATTCATGTGGTTATGTGGTTTTTGCTAGTAACAAGCATAGATCCATCTTAAATCCAGATCTATTAAACATGGAGATCAAATTTCTTAAAGTGTAAATTGTTTTTTATTTGTATTATTATTAATTTTTTAATTTCCCAAAAATTCTCCCATGCAGTGTAAAACTCCTATCCTCTCTCTACAATAAATGGATCAATAAGGATATCTTCAAATATTTACATGATATATTTATATGAATAAATAATTATATAAATAAAAATGATACAAAAATTTATTATTAATTAATACATAGAGTCATATTTTTTTTTTTGTTTGTTTGTTAATTTGTGCAGGACCTACGATTAACCTGTGGCTTGAGAAAGCACGACTCAGGGGCATCTAAGCCGTCAAAATCACTCGGGGATCGCACCCGGCCTGAGCCACACCAACCCTTAACATGGTTGGATTTTTTGTCCCCACAGGTTTCGAACCGGTGACTTTAACATCACGGAGTGGCTTAACAACACACTCCGTCACCGACTGTCCTACACCTTGGGGACAATACATAGAGTCATATTAATATCTTGTAGATTATGTGATATTTTTTTGTAGATTATATGATATCTTATATCCCCGTTTCCAACCAAATAACAACTTTTGACCTTGTAAATAACGATGAGCGTGACTTTGATCATAAACCTTTAACCCTAACTCTAAAATTCTCCATGCATAGGAGCACCATTGAATAGAATTCTGATAATCAAAGGAATTTGCGCTTTGACAAAAGTAAATTTGACATTTTCTTAAAGGATTTAAATAGTAAATTAAACTTCCTAACTTATAAGGACAACATTGAAGAACTCTATCATAATTTTACAACTACCCTTTCCACTTCTATTAACAAGTTCTCTTTCGAGGTGTCCCATAAAAAGAATTATAGAACAACCAATCATTGGTATGATAAAGAATGTAAAATTACTAGGAAATCCATTAGGGATGCTTCTAATGAGCCCTTAAAACATGATAAGATCAATACGTACAAATCCCTAATTAAAAGGAAAAAAATATACTATATCAATAAAAGGAAAGAGCAACTTTCAGAACTATACAAGTTGGATCCTGAGAAGTTCTGGAGCCAAATTCTAAAACACAGTACTAAAGAAAATAATAGGATTCCCTTAACAGACTGGAATTCCTACCTTAAAAATCTTTAAGAGTTCCCTAATGCCATGGACACCATTCCTATTGTCCCTACAAAGGAAAAAGTCTTTTCTTTAGATGACATAGAGTTCGAGGTTAAGCGGCTCGCAAATGGGAAAGCTAAGGACATTGAAGGCTACCGAGCTTAAATTTTTAAAATCGGAGGGCCAATCCTTATCCCTCACATACACAAGCTCTTCAATTTAGCAGACAAGCAGGGCTTCCCTAAACCATGGACGCAAATCCTCATTGTTCCTATTTTTAAAAATGGGGATAAAAACATTCCCTCTAATTATAGGACCATTATGATTAGCCTAATTTTAGCCAAGCTTTATGGAATTATTTTGGAAAAGAAGATTAGCATTTGGCTAGAAAGTCATGGTAAAAGAGCTAAAGGCCATGCTAGGTTTAGGAGATATCATTCAACTGTGGACCATCTTGTTACCTTTAGGATCATTGCAGAGGAGTTATGCAATACTAAAACCAATCTTTTTTTTTGTTTTGTTGACTTTAGAAAAGCTTTTGACATGGTTCCTAGGAAAAACCTGTGGAATAGGTTGGAAGAGATAAACGTATCTCTCGAGTTGAGGGCTACTGCAATAAGGATGTATGAGAACATTATTGCTAAGTTTAAAAACACCGAGGGATGGTCAAAAGAGATTAACGACAATATTGGAGTCAAACAAGGTTGTCCCTTGTCCCCTACCCTTTTTGGCATATACATTGATAAGTTAGAAGAATTCTTGGAAAAAGCAGGTTGTGTCAGCCCTACTCTCACTGGTATAGTCATCAATCTTCTTCTTTATGCTGATGATATCATTCTTATGGCAAGGAGTCCCCATGATATTGAAAACAAACTAAGAATCCTCAAGGACTTTTGATCCAATATGGGTATGACTGTTAATACTGATAAGACTAAGGCCATGGTTATTAAATCCAATAATATCCCTTATGATACCTTTGTATATGACAACAACAACTTGGAGGAAGTGAATTCATAAAAATATCTTGGAATTGATATTCACCACAAGCTTAATTGGAATTATAGCTTTGAGAAAATAATTATTGGGGGATGGAAAGCTTATTATGGCCTTGAAAATGATTGTAAATCAGTTGATCTTTGGAGTTGGGATAAGAAGGAACTCCTCTTCGAGACTCTTGTTACACTTGTTATTCTTTATGGATGTGAAGCCTGGGGCTGTAGTATCTCTCGTGAATCCTGGAGAAAGATAGAGCAAATACAAAAGAATTTTATAACCTATAATCTCAAAATTAAAGGAAATATGCCATATCCCATCCTCCTCATAGAAACAAGCCTCTCCTCCATTGACAGCATGGCTATGACTAGATACCTAATGTATAAGAACAAGTTAAACAACATGGAAGACAAGATCCTACCTAAAATTGCTTCAAAATCAAGTCATAACCACCATCGACTCAAGCGAGAATGGCATAAAGATGCCCGGTCTTGGCTAAACTATTGGGAAATCATGGAAGAAACCATTTTGCAGAGTAAAGACACTATTAAAAAAAATGTCAAATCAAAATTTAAGGAAAAAATGTCGTGTGATAAAGATTTAGAGGAAAAAATAAAATTAAGCTATTATAAAGATGTAATCAACCATAATCTAGAAGATCAAAATTATCTATCTATTTTGCCAAGTGATAAAGAGTTAGAGGAAAAAATAAAATTAAGCTATTATAAAGATGTAATCAACCATAATCTAGAAGATCAAGATTATCTATCTATTTTTCCAAGTGTAAAGAAAAAAATAAACATTGCTAAGATAAGAACAAATTCTCATGATCTCCATAGTGAAACTGGGCGTTGGTCAATACCCAAAACGCCATGGGATGAAAGAGTGTGTCACCTTTGTGACACTAAGAATGTTGAAGATGAAAAACACTTTATCTTAGATTGTCTAGCCTACACCCATCTTAGATCACATTTTCAAAATATTGATCACGCTACCAACCTTCCTGACCTCTTAACTCAACAAAAGTATGGTAATCTTGGAAAGCTTCTCTTAATGCTTTTTGAGCACATAAACAAAATTCTAAAGAATCACAAGTAATCAATTACCATCTTAAGGTCCCATATACCAATTAGGTCTTAGTGGATGTTAATCATCATCATCAATATTAACATAAAAATTATACTATTATATTATATTAGAAGTTATAATATATTATTTTTTGCTAAATTTTATATTAGCTTATATTAATATAATATATGTTTTACACAATTTTATCATAAATCAATAAAGATATGTTAATATAAATATTGTAGTATAATATTTGAACATTTATATAATAATTATATTAAACATTGTATTGTTACAACATTTATAATCTTTTATATGAAAAATAAATATAAATATTAAATTAAAAAATATTATTATATTATATTAATAAAAAAAATATTAAAAACACAATATTAATAATATTGAAATATTATGTTAATATTACATTATTAATGGTTTAATAATATTGTTAAAGTTATGTCACATTGTAAAGTTCACCAAAGGTAATGTTGAATTGCAACATTTTCATTGAGTTATGTTGGATTACGAACATGGTTAAGTTACATCATGACATTGTGACATTGATCTTAGCTAACTTTATGTCAAATTGTTGTCTTGTATAATTGTCATTTTGGATTCCATGAGGGTTGATGGAAAAAAAAAAAACAATATGTTAATTTGAAGGGATTACTTAGGGTACTTTTTCATTGAATTTGAGTATGTTCTAAAAATATGAAATGTAGGAAATTGAAATATATAATATTTCTATTTTTAGAAATTGTGAATACTATGCGAAATTGAATTTTTTATGAAAGGGGTAGGATAATTGCACATAACACATTGTTCTAGTGTGGGGTATTTTTTCAAAGTTTATAATATTAATTTATATTTTTTCAAAATTATGAAAGTGAGTATATATTTGAAATTACCATGCCTTTGGTTAGTGCAAGATAAGAGGATATTAACATTATCAAACATATGTCAGTATTTTCTAGTGCTGCCTATAACTTATTTAACTTATTTAAAAATGGTTAACCTAGTAAAAAGTTAAAGCAGGAACAAGAGAGGTATGTATTTAAGGATTCTGATATATGTTAAAACTAGTAAACAATATTGATTTTTTTTAAATTTAAATTATATATTTGGATTGTGCATAACCAACTCTATACGTCTCTATTGTTTCATCGACAATGAATTTGTGTAGCCTATAGAAAAATAATGTAAAAAATAGAGATATTAAGACGTATTCATAAAAAAGGAGGTTTTAATGTATTTAAAAAAAAAACCACTAGGATTGTCATCCAAAACCTAAATCTGAGGCAACCACCTCAACAAAGATGTATGTTACAGTTGTCATCATGGCCCCCAAAAAAATTGAATTGGAAGGAATGTTCACACACTCCTAAAAGCATGCACACACTCTAGGAATGCACATGTGCTTTAAGAACATGCACACTTTACAAGAACCTATATGTGCTCTTATGCCTGTGTTTTCATTTGTTTCCTTGTCTCTCTTTCTCTCCCCCTCTTCCCCTCTCTATCTCTCGCCTTCCCTCTTTCCCTCTCTACTCCTATCTATCTCTAACTTAGCATGATAATCTCCATGAGCAATATGAGAATATATAGACTAGATACATATAACCACAAAGAATGTTGGCAATGCCATCAATTGAACAAGAACCTATGTAAATGTTATCCATTATATAATCTATGGTGGTGAGGTTAGTTGATTAATTTAGAGGAACATGAGGTGTTCATGTGTATGTCCTTTCAAGAAACCTCTCACATGAGATTTGTCCCTCAAAATTTAGCCATTGCTTCAAAGGTATTTGGCAATTTATTTTTAGTATATTTATGTTGGATCATTCTACACTTCCATGCATCCTTCTTAATGTTGGGGGGTTGAAGGCCCAAGTTTTTTCCATAGTTGACCAACAAAAAATCTAAGAAATGGACATATCAGTCCTCAGCCAAAGACTCAACAAGGTCTCACCTAATATACCATGATAATCAAAGAGACCATCAGGCCTTGTGTCGATGATGAATGATTAATTACAAAGAAATCCATTCTAGTTCTCATTAAAATAATTCATTTCAAAAATACTTAACAACTAACAATATATAACAATAAAGAATACATTCAATTGACACATGATCAACACATCATAAGACTAGAATCATTGCATCTTTATTATCTTCATTCAACCATCCACAAAAATACATTAAGAAACTCATCGAATGATAGCAACAAATCCCTTCTTTCTTTTACATTTTGCTAGTGTTACATTACATAGTTCCATGAACCTCTGAAAGACTCTTCACATATCATAGAATCATATCTACAAAAAAAGACATTAAAAAACATAGGCTCGTAGAGAATTTAGGGACATTAAATAAGAACAAAAATAATACCCACAACCTTCAACAAATTTCTTTCTCTCATTATTTCTCCCTTTTATTTTTTTCTCATCTCTAGTGCTTTGTCACTTTCAGTTATCCCCCACTCTCTCCTTTAACTATTGGTCTCACATTCCCCTATCACTCCCATGCATTCCACATAGCCTCCATGTAATCATGGAAATATTAAATACCTTTCCAACTCATCTTCTTCATGCTCCACGATCCCTTGTGCTGCCTAAATAAATAAATCGCAAAGATTTCCTTAAGATTCTTTACTTGATTCCGATGTGCATGTTGTTTCTTCTTAATTTTTGGTGCACATCGCAAAACTCAAATCGTTTTGCATTAGAAGAACTAGAATTGAATTTTCTTACACAACTTGATCTAGCACGTGTGCCTCCTATCACCCATTGCATAAGTGATCGATTGCATGCAAAAATGGGATATGTGCATACAACTTTGTTTGTGCATTCGAACGATATTTATCCAAAACTTTGGGTGTCAAAAGGGCCCCACCACTATTATTTGTCTCATCCTCTATCCATTGTCTCATAGAACCATCTTCATGAGTTTCTAAATGAACTCCTTGAATTGGCTATCAGGCTCATTGAGGTTGATATGAAGTTCCTAGGTGATCTGAACAACCACATTTGCATTGGTAGTTGTGACCTGAGGGGCTATCAAATCTATTGTTTTCATTTTCTCGATCAAGGGGATGACAACATCCTATGCATATTTCAACTGGGTATAAAATATTAAGGCCTTATTGATTGCATTAGTCATTAACTCTAAAATTCTTTGTTGCTAATCATAGATGGAAACAATATCTTTATTTTCGGATGAAATAGTTATGTTGGGTGTTTTGATCCACTCTTGCGTGCATCCTTCTTAATCTTGGGGAGTTTAGACCATGGGTTCATCTTTATTTTTTCAATAAAAACCCTCGAGAACTAGCATATTGATCCTCGACCAAGGTTGAGGAAGGTCTCACCTAAGATGCAGATAAGATCATAGAGACCATAAGGTCTTCTGATAGGAATGAAGCACAAACACACGAGGATCCATCGAGACTGAAATTCATGCGACTCATATCTAACAGATTATCATAACTAATAATTAAAACAATACACACACATATCCAACTCATACATGATAGACTAAGAATAGATCATAACTATCGCATATTTATCAATAGAGTTATTCCATCACAACGGAGGCATAAATTACACTGAATATATATATATATATATATATATATATATATATATATATATGAAAACCATATAACTTCATATTTCCTCTATATAAATCATCAAAAGTACAACACACTATGCAATGCACCTTCTCTCAAGACTCAGGCATAGAACAGACACAAGACTATATTCAAAAGAATTACAATATCACAACAGGATCAGAGTCAGAATGATACTAAGGAATCAATGAATATCTCCTAATACATCTAGGTAGCCCCATTTATGATATCACTATTACCATTAATAACTTTCTTTACTCGAGAGCATTGCCTCTTTCTACTATGCCCCACTCTATTGAATGACAAAAATGCCTCACACACTTCTGCCACCTTCCTGCAATCCATGTACAACCTTTAAGAATCAAGGCAATATTAACAGTTGTGGAAGATAATATTTTTTCATGTCCATTATCCCTTGTGTTACTGGCTTTAATTATTCGAGAGGATTTCGTGAGGATTCTTTTCTTGATTCCAACGTGCATCTTCTTGATTTTAGGTGGGAAACAAAAATGGGATCAATGTGCATTCAATAATATTTTATACCTGATGTGCACTGTCAAAACTTGTTTCATCACGTACCCCTTACTTACTTCCTTATATTCACACAAAAAATTGGAATAAGCAGCAACAGTTTGATTGTGCGTGTGTGTAAAATTGAACCAAAAAATTTGGGTGCCAAAAAGCCTCCACCACTATTATTTGTGTCATCCTCGAGCCAACTGCTAAATATTATTAAGGAAAACATGTTTGAGTAAGAGAAAATCAGTGTTCTTAAAAATAAGTTGTGATCATGGTCAAGTCTTAGTAAGAGAAAATCATCTATGGATGTTGTAGTTGCAACTCAACCCAGGTCCTTGAATAAATTGAGAAACATGCATGGTGAAAGATGGATTTGAAGTGCACACAGTCAGATGCTCAACCCAAAATATTTACTCATGTCTATGGAGGTGGATAAGGGATTTTTTTAAATCCTATCATCAAACATCGATCGTTGAAGAGAATTGAGGTTCCATCATGAGAGTGTATCATTATTTGCTTCTCTTTTTGTTTTTAGAGAACCAGGTCATGCGTGTAGCATTGACCTATCTATTTCTTAAGGTTTGAGGATCCATGGCAAGATGTGAGAGTAGCATTATTGGAAATGAGATTGGATGGATAGTTGTGCCCCATTCTCACTACTTCTAGATGAGTTCCCTTGACAATGGATGAGAGTAGGGATTTTGGAAAGCCATTAAGTAGGGTCCCTTACTATCAAGAAAGGAGACTATGCATGGTGGTTGTCCACAGAGTTGTAGGATGGGAAAGATGGTGAGAATCTGCGAGTATGAAACATAGTTCAAGGAACTATGGAGTATTGAGATTATATGTGCGAGGAAATAAGGGGGAAGTACCTCTCTCGAGAAGCTACAAGCAAGTTGACAATACGTGTGAAAACTAAAATGTAGGCTCTCGAGTTGGTTTAATGAACTAGGAATAGCAGAGTATGGAAAATATGGTAAGCCACACCATGATAGGCGAGTGGGGAAAAATGTAGAACAGTAAGAGAATTGGGGGAAATACCAATGGGATGGTGAAGGAAGTCACAGATGGAGGTAGTAGGGAATGGGACATGGAGAAATAATACAATGAGAGCATGAGGGGGTAATATATATAGAGAGGATATGGTGGGGAATATGACAAAGGAGAGAAATAAATATTCGATGGGGGGGTGGCTTGGAGAATTAGTAGAAAGTTGCGACGAAATGTGGCTCATGGGGATATCAAGATTAGAGATGCATCGTACTGAAGATGCATGTTGGAGATTATGGTGGAATAACTAACTATGTACTTGTGTCATGTTTGAACTACCCAAATGGGATTAGTTTCCATTTAAATGGACTAAGTTTCTATGAAAATCTTCCAAAACCCACTTGAATTGTCAGATTGGATACAGACCTTGTATCTATGTGAAAGCATCATACTGATTTGGAAATATAGAAAAAATGCAAAAACTATAAATCTATCGAGTTTGCATCCAAGACTGATGTGAATGGTGTGTTGTCCAAATGGTAAACTATGATTATTATGAGATGTGCTACCTATTGTACAACCTAGACTAAGCCTATTTTACCCATATTCAAAACTTAGACTAGAATTTTAACCGACGATTGACCCTTGCAGGCCATAGTACACCTTCAATCTACTTCCATTAATGAGTGCTATGGGGAAAATCTCCCTAATATGGGTGTAGCAACTAGGCAGAGACTTGACACCTTAAAAGATATAATAAATTTTATTCTACCCCAAGCCAACTACAACCTTACAACAATTAAGGGAAGAGAAGGAAGATAGAAACATGTACCTTAATTACTTATGAATGATGTCGATCCCCTATGGTTGTTGTTCGTTCCATGATTGTACGTCTCCTCCCAAAGTTGTCCTAAAATAATGTTATAGAACAAACTATCACAACATATGCTTGATTATCAACATTATCTAAAGAGTTAGTTATTCATGAAAACATTCATAAGCACAAACATATAGACATAAAGATTCAGGAAAATAACATTTCTCTTTTATTAATAACCAAATTGGAATTTACAACTTGAATTTTGTTGGCACCACTCCATGAACCTCACCTGGGTTCCTCTACTTTGTCTCCAAGTGCACTATTCCCAATATTATATTCACCACCAACAAGCCAATATAAGGGGAAAAGGATGGATGGTATAAGGAATATGGATGGAAGGGAACGTTGAATATAAAACTTAGAGCAAGATGCAAAAGGTTTGGAATACAAGGGAGAAAATTCCACAGAGTTCTCTTTCCTCTAGTTTGATATATCCATATGAGCCCCCTAGGGCCATTTTTATATGAGAAAATGATGGTTAATTCATTGCCAAAAGGAATATATGAGGCAATATGGTTGCAAAACCTAAGATAGCCCATAAACTTTGTCAGAAAGTGCATATTTTATATTATTTTGTCACTTTTTAGAGTACATGTGTGTTTTTAGTAGTGTAGCTAGTGTATGTATGCATGATTTTAGGTATGCAACAAGCATATGTACACGCTTTGCATATGCAACAGGGCACATATGCCATACAAAAAGTTGTTTTTTGACAATAACTCCATCAAAATAGGTTGGTAGATGTATGAATGAGTAGGCCAAAATCAAGGATGGTGTAATGTTTCGCAAATTTTACACACACAAAAAAAAATGTTTAGGATCACTAAAATTTATCATTTGTCTAAAGGAGGAAAAAAATTCAATTAATCATAAACTTTATGACAAAAGGTTCGACCATTTCCTTGGCATTCATGTCTAAAACTTACCACTTCTTGACATGGATGTGAGTTACATATATAACTAGGTATATATATTTATTATGACAATGTTAATTCTACCTTTCACAACAGTATAGGTGTAATCTACTACATAAGGCCTATATCCACCTCGGTCCTCCATTTTAATGGCTCAAAGTGTTTATAAATTATAGGACCACTACCTATTCATGCAACCCCATAGCATAATTTTGTTACCCTTTAACAATCTTTATCATTTTTTTTTTCATCTATGAGTAATTTTACACCCGTGTTCATTAATTTGGGGTGATTGTCTCTATCACGAGGGTAATGTTACTGTCGACGAACACATGGTAACTAACATAGTATATGTGTTTATGAGGCTATAGGTAAGAGTTAACGTCTCATCAGAATATAGTTGATGCGTGTTCTAAACATTAACTGATCTATGTTCGTACTTCACCCTAACTATGGTAATAAATAAGCTAGCAGGGAAAAGTTGTATGGTTTTAATGACCATACCTACGACATTAAAAGAATACCTTGTAGCGTAGTCCTTGGGATAGTGCTTGGCCTTCGTGCCCATTAAGCTCTTACCACCTTTCATAGTTCGCATGGCCCCAACACAATTTTCTAGCCATCACCATTACTAGCCTTGCTGGAGGGTTTACTATCGTTTTGGTTCATTCATTTATGTTCCTGTGTTTATGCAAATCCCATGAGAATTCCTTTTTTGCTATTTGGCTCAGTTTTAGCAGCCAACATTCGTGAAACTAGAACTTGTAATGGAGAAAGGAAAGTTTGGAGAACACTGGTTGAAACCCCTTGCAAGGTGAGAATTCTTTGACGATGGTTATTCGACTCTTTCTATTACTAAAGTGCTCAGTTACCTTCAGATTTCCTGAACGTGGTATTCTTTTGAAATTCAGTAGTAGGTTTCTTTTTCTTTAATTTTCTTTTTACCAGTCGGAAGTGTATTCGACATCACTCATGGTTTTCCATGGCTCCGCCCTTAATCCTTAGTTTCATATTCCACCCAAACCCTGGTACTATGTGCTAGATATAGCATTTGTGAATAATCCTGTAGCCCATTCTTTGGACCGAAAGGTCATGGGTGGAGAGGGTGTCGGTTCTTCTAATACATTTATCGAATATAATGCATTTGTATTTGTTTGTTCTCTGTCATATGTGGTTAAGCCGATAATGATGTGCGTGTCCTACCTGAGTCTTCCCGAGACTTTGTTTCTTTGGTATGATTCACTGTCTATTCTGTAGTTTTCCTACTTGCTTTGTGGAAATGTTTTTGGGTGTTAAATCACAATTTGGGATTAGGTCAAATGCGAGGAAGATCTTTCCCTTACGCAGTGTAAGTGTTGAATTCATTTTTCCTTTGAATTCATTAACTTGACAACCGTGAAGACTATATGGGGTCTATACCTCTATCAAATTTCTCAAATCCTTAGAAGAACAAGTATATGTGGAACAACCACAAGGTTATGGGGTTCCAGGACAGGAAGACAAAGTGTACAGATTAAAGAAAGCACTGTATAGATTAAATCAATATCCGAGAGCTTGGTACAGTCACATTGATTCCTATATCACACAGAATGATTTTCAAAGAAGTGAAAATGATCCAACATTCTACATCAAATCAAATCAACAAGGTAATGAGTTCATTGTTTGTTTATATGTGGATTATTTGATATTTACATGTGACTTTGGAATAGAATATTTCAAGTCAGTCATGAAGGATGAATTTGAAAGGAATGATTTGGGGCTTATGAGATATATTCTGGGAATAGAAGTGCATGAGTTGAAAACTGGCATATTTGTCTCACAGTGCAAGTATGTACATCAAATATTGAAAATATTCAATATGATGAATTCAAAAGCAACACCAACACTTGTCATAATTGCATGATTGAAGTTAAGCAAAGAAGATAAAGGTTCCAAAGTGGATCCCACATTTTTTAAAACACTGGTAGGGAATCTTTTGTATGTCACAGTGACAAGACCTGACATGATGTATGGAGTGAGTCTAATTTCAAGGTTCATGGAAACACCAAAATAATAACATTGGTAGGTAGGAAAGAGGATACTGAAATATGTGAATGGAATAAAAGATTTCGGCATTAAGTATTTCACTCAGAAGATTTCAGACTCATTGGATACACTGACAATGATTGTGGAGGAAACATTGATGATAGGAAAAGTACCTCTGGATACAAATTTTATTTTGGAATGGGTATGGTATTATCGACATCAAGGAAGAAACCCATAGTGACACTTTCTTCAACAAAAAAAGGGTACATCCCAATTACAAGAACAACTTGTCAAGGAGTATGTATGAGAAGGATGTTAAAATATTTGCTGCAGGAACAACAAGATCTAACAACAGTAATCTATGACAACAATTCAACCATCATGTTATCAAAGAACTACGTGTTTCACAAGAAAACCAAGCACATTGATACACAATATCATTTTATCAGAGAATTGGTGAACAATAAAGACATGTGTTTAGATTTTTGCAAGTCAAAGAAAAAATTGCAGACATTTTCACAAAGGATTTAGCAAGAGATACATTTCAGCATCTGCGTAGTAATCTGGGAGTCCGCACAGTAATATATGAGTGACAGTATAATTGTAAACTAAATTTTCTGATGTAATTTTCTTTTGTAATCCCACCTAGCTATAATTAATGGGGAGTGTTGAAAATTGTAATTACAATTTGATGAGATATTTACATCTCCATCGATTTGTCTGTCAATCATTCTATTAGTCAGTTGAATTGTCAATAAAAATACTACAATCTGCAAGTGCAAAGTCGGACGTTTACTCAAAAGCTAGTCAACAATAAGGAGATATATAAATGGAGTCGGTTTATATCTTCTTGAATTAAATTAAGTGGTTGAAGAGTCAATCGTAGTTATGGTAGTGTTTAATGTGGATTTGGTCTTAGTTTTTGTAGGAATTCTTAGTCAAAGTATATATAAGTCCAAGTCACTTAGCTAGTAAGATGTTGTAGTATGGAGAGCAGAAAAGAGAGGTAGATAAGAACATCTGAGAACCAAAAGAAGCTTAGGAGAGTAAGAAGTCTAATTCTATAAATTCAATAGAAGAAGTCATTGGAGCCGAAGCTAATCTTTGTCATTGTATTTTGTATTCTCACATAGCGCCAATGTTTATTAATATCAAAATTTTTGTGTATCAACAAGTTTCTGTCTTATTTATGAGTTTATGTGCTAGGCCCAACACTGCGGTTTTTTTTTGACAAGAACGATTAATGGATTTTAATTAAGAAAGGTAGTGGTAAAGCCACTGATTCTGTTACAACTATGGTGAGCCACACTCTACTAGTCGAATAGAGTCTTGAAGGCTATACTAACCTTCTAGGGGTGGGAAGTTTTACAAATTTATTTATAACAGAGGCTTCTATACAAAATGCCATCCTTGCTGAGAAATTGCAGAACTCCCTTTCGTGACTTGAAATGTTGATTTACTTCTCTGGATCTCGCTTCCATTCATTGTTTAGCTAAGCCATTTTTTCCTCCAGCTGAGTGATTCTGGTCTCAAATTCTTTCTTAGTGTCCTTGATTCCTTTATGGAGTTTGTCGAGCTCCTCAGTGATCTCAAATTTTGTGGTGGTAATGTCCCCTTCTAGCGTCTCCAATCTTCTTCTTGTGTCTATGTTTAGATTTTGAAGAAAGTCCAACTGGTAGTTCATAATTTGCTTTAAATTTTCTAGAGCGATGTCCATTGCACTCAGCCTTTCTTCTGTGATTGGCATGCTTCCCGAGCTGGAAGCCATCTTCGACGACTTCTTCTCTTCTCCTTGCGACCTGTTGTTTCTCTCGATCCTCTCATAGCTGGGCCGAATTCCTTCTTGGTTGTCTCTGCATGAGGTTGGTATGGAGGGTTGAGTTCCTCTCCCCGATTTAAGCTCAATCTCCTCCCAAGTCGAATCCCCTAAACAATTCACATGATTTGAAGGGGATGGGTGACCTGCTACTCTGTCTCCTCCCAAGAGAAAATCAACAACCAAATGATGCACTGGGTTGTACCTTATGTCCACTTGCGTTGTCCTGTAGCGCCTTTGTCTTGTTGTGCTTTGGATTTGCTCAAATCCTTCTTTCATGCTGACTTTCCCTTTCTAGTTCATGACTTTACTTTTTTTATGGGATTTCTCCCTAGAGTCATGGAAGACCCATTATGGACATTGTTCCATTAAGTTGCATGGTTCCAACAGTCAAAAGGACTCCTTTATTGGCCTTGGCCTCTACTTTCTCGTTTAGGTTTCGTAAGACATGGTAAAGATTATAAGACTAGAAATTCCAAAGGAGGAGTTGGATTGTCTCCAGGAGGTTATTGAGTTTTGCATTTTTGAGTTTGCTTTGGTGGATTAAAGCTTTGATTACTATCTGGGAGTCCCCAGTTATTACCAGATCTTGAACGCTTTGACTGATTGCTTGAATGAGCCCTTGCCAGAGGGCTAGGGCTCCTACTCTGTTGTTAATTTCAGTTCTGATCCCCCAAGCTAAGATTAGCTTCATTGATCCAGTGGGGCTTTCTATAATCCCTCCTCTGCCTGCCAAGCCTAGGTTCCCTTTGGAGGCCCTGTCAAAGGACAAAATATGTTTCTTTTCCTTTGTCTTCTAGTCTTCAAAATCTTGATTCTCCTTTTGCATTTCCCAGGCTNAATTCTAAATTGTGCCGACCATTGTTCCTCTTCAAACTCTAGCACGCTAGAATTTTTTGTTTGGCAGAAGTAGGGAGTGATTTCACCAAAATAGCCTTGTATCTTGGTTGCAACTTGGGCTGGACTTCTTTTGAGTTCCCTAAAAAGTCTATTGTTTCTCTCTAGCCATATTTTCTAGAGGATGAATTTGGGGGGGACTCTCCACAGAGTGGATATTTGGCCTTTTCTCTCAGTCTAGAAAGGGAAAAAGGAATCCCAATTTTTGAGAAGGTTGCTCATATCTTGGGGTGTGATGACGAAACTCTGCAGTCCTAGAACCAACTACCATACTTCTTTGGAGTAGGAACAATTTAGTAGAAGATGGTCTATGGTTTCTTCTGCTTGAAGACAGAGTGGGCATCTATTGAGGCCTTCCCACCCCCTTCTTCTTAGGTTTTCTCTCGTTAGAATGATTATGTGAACCAGAGTCCAAATAAACATGTCAATCTTTGGGATGGACTTGGAGGTCCAAATTGGTTTCCAAATTGTTGGGTTTGGAGGGACATTGGGGTGGGCATTTGTGAGTTGATACCCTACTACAGTGGTGTATGTCCCTGACCTCGTTCCCCAACCTCGTTTGTCTTTTCCCCTTTTTTTGAGTGAGGATTTCCCTTGGAGGCAGAGCTTCAGGGCATTCTAGCCCTCTTCTAAATCAGCGGGGTTGTTAGCAATTCCCCACCTTAGCCACATCTTGTGCTCATCGTTCCCCCAAATTGAGATGTCTAAAAGAGTGTTTAAATTTTGAGTGACCATCCATTCTTTGAATCGATCCAGATCCTCTCTCAACCCAATGGGAGGATCTCCCATGATTGAGTCCTACCAAA
>JASDQU010107215.1:203776-214716 GCA_032191745.1 Picea mariana | reverse complement strand
CCTGCAACTATCTGCGCAGATTTGGCTCTCTCTACAACTGCTTAGAGGATGAATAATGAAAACTGGTGTCCTGTATTTATAGTGAACTCGGCAGGCTAATTGGGGCCGACTTTTCCTTTTGGGTATCAATAAATTCATTTTCAATGTATTTGTCCAGCCGACAACTTTGTCTAGGGTTTCCTTCAATTCTTTGCTTCCTTCCAGAGGATTCTAGCCTCGTCATAAGTCACAATAGAGGTTCATACCTCCTGAAGCTACCATAATATTAACAACTTGCATATAGCAAAGCTCACAACTTCTTCCAAATGGGACCAAAATACTTAGACCAAAAACTTTACTGGAGTGTCTACTGGGGTGTCGGGTAGAACCGAACATGCACCCCTCAAATTACAACAATTCATTTCTTATGTATTTGTTGATGAATTGAAAAACCAAAAATTTAGTTATATTTTGTTGCATGTCTCTGCCCATCTTTCTTCTTTGCGACTTTCTTTATGCAGTTTTCAGTGCTCAATTATGCAAAAATGTTGTCCATAAAATCAGCGTCAACGATTCTTTCTCTTCAATAATAGAAGAGGCAATAACGATTGTTTCTCTTCAACAATAGAAGAGGAAATACTCTTGTCTTCCGGCTTCTTCCCTGTAAAGATTTTTTTTCTTGTAGACTATTTTCTCCATGAAGACTATTCTTCATCTATTGGATTTGTTGGCTTGGCTGGAATATGCTTCTTCGATTCACAATATTTACCTTCATATTTGATTTCCTTATTCTCCTCTCATTTGTTAGAGTAGCTAATTCTAACAAAATAACTACACTGGTATTGAGTTAGCTAAGCTCAATACTTTTTATATTTCAAATTCCAAGACATGAAAAACTTAAATTCTCATAAACCTTTCATCAACATATTTTCTTTTTTTTAGATTTTTCACATGAATATCTCTCACATATTACTTTTTATTTCACTTCACCTTGCATAAAATTTTAATTCTTGACTCATGAATATCTCCCATACATTACTTTTTCACTTCACCTTGGCATAAACTTTTAATTCTTGACGCACTTCTTGATATCTCTTTACCAAAGCCAAAAATAAATCACACGACCTTTGAAATTAAAATTTAAAATAAACCACTTGCTTTTCTACAACATCTTTTAGATTCGATAAAAAACACTTATGGCTCTCAAGATTCCAACCCTTGCTTCAGGGGTTCTAATTCGCTCTAAAAATTCTTCTATCCTTGATTCGCTATTTTCTGCTAAAAATTTTGCTATCCTTGATCCGCTATTTTCTGTTGCGAATGCTCTCTCTCGAGTTTTAATCAAGTCCTTTCTCAGCCTTTACATCAACAAACAACCTCTATGACGACATATTTCTCGGGCCACTCGATTTTTCCTTTGTTATGGGGCTTCGTTCTCCTCAAACCATCTAAATTCTTTCGACATCCATGGATCCACTCTCCATTTAAACTTTTGCCATTCCAAACACAACATATAGTATTTTTCCAACAAAATTAAAAAACAAGAATTCTGCAGTTTTTTTATCAACACTCTCGGCCTACGAGTTTCCTCCACGACTCTTTCCTATGATTTTTTCATGTGATTGTACGCAGAGATATATTTGCAGCATCTTCAATAATCCTTCGTTGCACATTCTCACTCCAATTCTATTGTATAGAGACAGTTTCAATAGTTTCAACATTGATTCCTCTTCTCTCAAAGGGAGAGACTTTCATAATCATAACCCTAGGTCTTTGGGCCCTCCAGTGATGGAGTGAGGCCCATACCCGCTCTGATACCATGAGAAGATTAAGCAGAGATAGAATTGATGCAACACACTACACTATTGATGTGTATTCTATTAATATGAACATGTATAGTTACACAATATGGTTACAAGACGTTATAGAGTGAGTTACCAACCCTTGTAACAGTAAAATAACTAACTAACTAGTTAAGGATGTAATTAGGTATTTCCCTTAACATTAATGGCTATCAAACGCTGGCAAATGACCCCAGTGCAGCAAATCAAACGCCAATGAACGACAGATTCAATAGCCAAGAACATTTCAGAGTCTCAAGGAATCTTTGACATAGAGTTTGGAATTAAGCAATAGATATGTCCTCAGTTAAACCAAAGGGAGTGAATAACTCCATTGACGAAATTGTATCCGTAGAGTAATGTTATTAAGTGCATACATCCATTGTCAGTAGTTCCTTGTAAAGAGATGAAAGTTGTGAAGACTCTTGTTAGATGCAGTTATTTTAATGGAGGGACTTGTATCCATGGATCATTTGGAAATATTTAGATATTGTGTTGTAAAATGTTATAAACACCCCCATTGATATGAAGCATTTGTAATTGGCCTCCAGTGACATCCCTGATATATCCAGTGTGTGTGTGTCTTGTCTTGTTATTTCTACATGGTATCCAATCGAAATGTCTCACATAGAGCTGTAAAGTGTGTTGTTACTAAGTCCTTTGATCCAAGGTTTCGTATGTGTGGAAATATTTTATGCGCGGTTCTATTACTGTCAACTGAGTGGAGAGGTAAAAAAAAATTTGAGTGACGCAAATTGTTTCTTTTCAAATTTGTGAGGTAACTGTAGTAGGAGAATTTGTTTCAAAGTAGTTATACAATTTTTATTCATGTTAATTTCAGATCCTATAACAAGTTGGAAATTGTAATTACAAGTTGATGAGATCTTCACCTCTCCGCGGATTTGTCTCTCAGACAGTTTGTAATGGAGTTGATTTCTATCTTCTCGATCTCTGGTAAGTTCTTTAAGAATCATTCAAATTAATGAGAATCTTTAATGCTGAATGAGTCTTAGCTTCTGTAGGATGTCTCAGTCTAAGTCTCTTAGTTAGTCGATGTTGTTGAAGAGAAGAAGTTGATGCATAGATAAGAAGTAGAGAGGTAGAGAGAACCAACAGCAGCTGAAGAGTTGACAGAAGAAGTGATTAGAGTCAAAGCTCATCTATGTCATTGTATTTTGTATTCACGCACAATGTTGAAGTTAATTAATATCAAGTTTTTGTGTATAGACAAGTTTCTGTCTTATTTATGAGTTTATGTGCTAAGCATAGCATTGTGTTATCCTGCATTCATAAATCATTTCATTAAGTATTTGTTCACTATGAATTGGTCTTGAGAACTCTATCGCATAGCCTATTTTGTGTGCAGTATTTGGAACTGTGTTGCATAGAGTAGACTGTGTGCATTTTTTATCCATCGAATCTACCCTTCAAATTGGTATGCGAGTAGATTCTATCAGAACAAGTTTGTCAGAGCAGAATTGAAAGTGAAATATGAAAACCTCTCACTTTTACCGAAAAGAATTATGAGACATGGTCCTTCACCATGAATGATTTTTTCTTAGGTCAATATGTATGGGAAATAGTCGGCAATGGCTATGTGGAACTATTATATCAGGAAGCATATAATGCTCTCACAGGAGATGAGAAATATGTCTTGAAAGAACAAAGAAAGAAGAATGGAAAGGCATTGTTTTACATACATAGAGCCATGCATGAGAGCATACTTCCAAGAGTTGCATCAAGAAAGAAAGGCAAGGAAGCATGGGACACATTACAATCCTATTTTCAAAGTATGGACAAAGTAAAGACTGCAAAACTGTAGATTCTTAGAAGAGATTTTGTAGCCATGTCAATGAAATACTCAAACGCAATAGATTCATTCTACACTCACGTCATTGGACTCATAAATCAGATTAAGTGTCATGGTGAAACCATAGAAGACAGAAAAGTTGTTGAGAAGGTACTTTGGAGTCTTCCTCCTAAGTTTGATACCCTTGTTGTGACTCTAGAAGAGAGAAAAGACTTGAGTGAGTTCATTCTAGATCAACTACAAGCTTCCCTCATCAATCATGAACATAGATTGAGTAGGTCAGATATGTCATTAGAGAATGCATTTTCCACACATTCATCTATAAGCCATGTAAGAGGAAGGGGGAGAGCTAGCTCTAGAGGAAGAGGAAGGAGTTCTGATAGAAGTGGATGTAGTACCAATCTTAGAAATATTGGTGGAAGAGGTCAAAACCCAAGTACCAACTAGTCAAGTTGTCAAAGAACTGACAAATCAAATATTCAATGTCATTACTGTAAAAAGTATGGAGATTATGAATATGAGTGCAAAAAGAGACAGTATAATCAAAACAAGCAAAATCAAGATTAGTCACACAACACAAATAACCAAACTCGCCATATCTTTATGGAACCCATTGTAGTTGTTCCTAACGCAATAGAAATTCCTAATATAATGTCACAAGTTGAATGCAATGTTTCTCAAGCAAGTATATGTGACATATGGTATTTATATTCACACTGCAGTAACCACATGACACGAAACATAGAACTGTTTTCTAGTTTGGATGAGTGAGTCTAAACCAAGATTACACTTGGAACATATATCCAAGTCACTGTTTTAGGGAAAGACAATATAAATATTTTAACCAGACAAGGAGAACATAAAGTTATGTCTGATGTATATTATGCTTCTAGTCTGAAGCATAATCCGATTAGTACAGTGCAACTATTACAAAAAGGATATAGAATCTACATGGAAGACACTCACTGTGTGATCAGGGATAAATTCCCAAGAAATCTACTTATTGCAAAAATCCAGATGACATCTAAAAGGATGTTCCCATTCACATTAAAGCTAGCCAAGAAGAAGAATACAATGCAAATTGTTGATAACAGAAAAAGTGTGGAGTTAGACATTGCATTCACAACTGAAAGTGCGCGTAGTTCTAATGAAGGAAATTTTGCAAGAGTATCAAGAAAGGAGAAAATGACACAGAGTTGAAGGTAACATTCCAATTTGAACCATGGGATGATTCCTGGCTATGGCATTTCCAATTTGGACATTTCAACTTTAAAGGTATGAAGTTGCTACACACAAAGGATATGGTAAAAGGATTATCATTGATTGAAAAACTAGAAAGGATATGTGAAGGATGCATATTTGGAAAGAAACATAACGATTCATTTCTAGTTGGCAAGTATTATAGAGAAAAATCTCCACTAGAAATAGCATACTTAGAGATTTGTGGACCAATGAAAACTCCATCTATAGGACGCAATACTTATTTTCTAACATTCATTTATGATTTCTCAAGAAAGACATGGATTTATTTCCTAAAGCATAAATCTGACGCATTGGGTTGTTTTCAACAGTTTAAATCACTTGCAAAGAGGAAAAGTGTTGTTTCATGAGGTGTCTAATAATGAACAGAGGAGGAAAATACATTTTAATAGAATTTCACAACTTTTGTAAAGTTCATGACATCTATAGGCAATTTACCACGCTATACACACCACAATAAAATGGTTTCACAGAAAGAAATAATAGAACCATCATAGAAATGGTGCGCAGTATGTTGACAACCAAACATTCGTCAAATGAGTATTGGGATGAGGCAGTAGCAACTAGAGTATACATATTGAACAAATGTCCAACAAAGAGTGTGAATAATAGAGTTCGTTAGGAAGCCTAGACAGGTTCAAAGGATAATGTGGAGCACTTAATTTTTTTTGGTTGCATCGCATACGCATATGTTCTAGATGAACTGAGAAGGAAGTTGGACAACACAAGACATAAATGTATATTTATATTGGGTATTCTAAAGAGACAAAAAGATACAAGTTGTATGACCCTGTCACAAGAAAAGTCATAATCAACCGTGATGTTTAGTTCATGGAGAATGAAACATGGGATCAAACCATAGAAAAACCAGTAACAATTATTGACACAATGTAGCATGATGATACAGAAGCTGAAGTGCTTCACACATCATGAATAGTTCAGTGCACAATCCCATCTATACCTGGCACTACAACGCAAATTACCGCACATAATACTCTAGTAAGAAAAGTAGGTTCACAATCTACACCTAGAGTGCAGCAAACACCAACAAGCAATCCAAGTAGTCCAGGCAGTTCTACATATCCAGATCCAACTTTAGCAAGTTTGTTACCAATAAAGACAAGAAGTCTGTGCGACATCTATAATGAAGACGAAGCAAATTCATTTTCAGTTTTTTCTTTATTTTCACAAATAGATGATCAATTAACATTTGAATAAGCTGTCAAAGAGGATGTATGGGCAGAATCCTTTTAATGAAGAAATTAGATGCATAGACAACAATCAAACATGGAATTCGGTTGATGTACCTGAAGAAAAGGATGTTAGAATCATCAAGTGGATTTATAAAACCAAGCAAGATGCCAAAGGAAATGTACATAAGTACAAGGAAAGGCTATTTGCAAGAGGCTTTACACAACAACCTGGAATTGATTACAATGAAACATTTGCACCAATGGCGCACATGGACACGGTTAGAATCGTGTTAGCTATTGTCGTGCAATACAAATGGCCAGTTTATCATATGGATGCAAAGTCAACATTATTGAATGGAAAATTAGAAGAAGAAGTATATGTGGAACAACCACAAGGTTATGAGGTTCCAAGACAAGAAGACAAAGTATAAAGATTGAAGAAAGCATTGTATGGTTTAAAAAAATCTCTGAGAGCTTGGTACATTCGCATAGATTTCTATCTCACACAGAATGGATTTCAGAGAAGTGAAAATGAGCCAACATTGTACATCAAATCAAATAAGCAATGTAATGTGTTAATTGTTTGTTTATATGTGGATGATTTTATTTTTACAAGTGATTTTGGCATATAAGAATTTAAGACAGTCATGAAGGATGAATTTGAAATGACTGATTTGGGGCTTATGAGATATTTTCTAGTAATAGAAGTGCACGAGTCCAAAACTAACATTTGAAGAGAAGGAGTTGATGCGTAGAGAAGAAGTAAAGTCGTAGAGTGAACCAACACTAGTTGAAGAGTTGAGAGAAGAAGTCATTAGAGTCCAAGCTCATCTCTTTAAATGTATTTTGTATTCGTGCACAGAGCGAAAGTAAATTATTAACAAATTTTTGTGTATTGATAAGTTTTTGTCTTATTTCTGAGTTTGTGCTAAGCAAAACACATTTATAAATCATTTCATTAAGTGTGTGTATTCAAAGTGCACAAAAAACTGCAATTTGTTCACTGCGGATTGGTCTGGTCTTGAGAAGTCTGTCACTTAGCTGTTTGGTGAACATTATTTGAAATTGCGTTGGGCAAAGTATACTACGCACATTATTGATCCATCAGATCTACCCTTCATAACACAGTATTTAGATATTTCCACTACAAGTCAAGAAAAGATAATATCTTAGGCGATTTGCTGAAATTTTTTTGATTACCATCAAAGTTTTAGTTTTGATGCTTCTCAACATTCTTAGTTGAAGTTGTAAAAAACGAATTGTCAAAACCTTCAATCACCATCAAATTTTTAGCTTTGATGATTCTCAACATTCTTAATTAAAGTTGTAAAAACCAAATTTGAGGAATTGTTCCATTTTGAAATTCCTACCTTACAATACACCCACTATTTACAAATGCATCCACTATTTACAATGTGATGCACAATGATGCATCATGCATGTAATAACAGTATTCTTGAACCATATCCTAGTTCCTAGCTGTTATTTAAAGGTCCCTGTTAAAGGAGAATTTTTGATGGGACATATTTCGGCGCTTCAATTTTTGATGGGACGCAATTTTGTCCTTCATACTTGATATGGCTCATAGAATGTTTTAAAAAAAACATATGAGAATTATGTAGCTTTCAATCTCGTTTTATGTTTATTTATAGCTCTCTCTTGGAGGAGAATATTGGATGGGACACAATTATGTTACATACTAAACATGGAGAATCATGTAGCTGTTGTTTATCCTTCTCAATTGAAGGAGAATTTTGATGGGACACAATCTGGTACTTCATACTTAATATGGAGAATTTTTTTATGGTCCAGAGTTTGGTGTTCTCCTTCTAAGGAGAATCTTTGACTGGAAACAGTTTGTTGCTTCATACTTGATATGGAGATTTCGTTTCTGTTATTTATAGTTCTTCTTTGACGCAGGATTTTTTATGGGACACAATTTGGTGCTTCATACTTGAATATATATTGAACGTTTTTGACAAAACATATGATAGTATTGTAGCTTTCAATATTGTTTTATGTTATTTTATTCTTTTATTATTGGCTTTATCGTGGTTTTAGCCTTTTCAATCAATTCATTTCTTTACGAAGTTCGAGTGCTGCAAGGCTACCTCGAGAGCCATTCAAGTGGAACGTAGTATCTTTCGAGAGTCTTTCAAAGCTGGTTGAATATATATTATACTCGAGTGGTGTGAGGGCCTTTCAAAGTGGAACGCAGTATCTTTTGAGGGTCTTTCAAACCTTGTTGATTACTTATGCTTACCTTTCCAAAGCTTGTCGAATATAATATGAGAAATAAAATTACTTATGTTGACCTTATGCTTACCTTTCCAAAGCTTGTCAATTATAATATGACAAATAAATATTACTTGTGTTGATCTTATGCTTAGCTTTCCAAAGCTTGTCAAATATAATATGACAAATAAAAATTACTTCTGTTGACCTTCTATGGCACATAATATAAAAAAAAAGTATAAAAAAAAAGGAATAAAATTTACTTTTTTCCAATTTATATTTCTCTAACCCCGGAAAATAACATAGAAAAGCTAGAACTTCAACTCACGCACACTTGACAATAGGGACTGTGACAGTAATATAACTAGCGCAGTTGACATACAATTTGAAAGCAAATCTGGTTGTGGATATCAAAATTACATAGTCTATGGTGGAAACATGAGATTTTTGTCGATAAAGGAATAATACATGCATTGAATTTTGCAGACAGTGTTAGGTGTTAGTGTTATAATTTGAAAAGACTTAATTCTTAGCATTTGATTTTGTCAAAAAAAATCAAATATTAAGAATTATTGAACCATCTCATATTTGATTTTGTCAAAAAAACCAAATATTAAGACTTAATAGGTGTTAGTGTTATAACAGTATTCTTGAACCATCTCCTCTAATAACAGTATTCTTCAACCATCTCCTAGCTGTTATTTATAGTTATCTGTTGAATGGGAATTTTTTAAGGGACATAATTTGGCTCTTCAATTTTTTATGGGACACAATTTGGTTCTTCATACTTTTTATGGCTGGTTTTAATTAATGAAGAGTATTGGCCCTTAAATCCAAGTTAATGGTGTGACCCATAAGAATTCCAATTTTTTATGGGACACAATTTGGTTCTTCATACTTTTTATGGCTCATATAATGTTTTTAACAAAACATATGAGAATAGTGTAGCTTTCAATCTTGTTTTATGTTATTTATATGTAACTTTGACTCTCTTTTTATGTTATTTATAGTTCTCTGTTGGAGGAGAGTTTTGGATGGGACACAATTTGGTACATCATAGAGAATCATGTAGCTGTTATTTATCCTTCTCAATTGAAGCAGAATTTTGATGGGACACAATCTGATGCTTGATACTTAATATGGAGAATTTTTTGATGGTACGCAATGTGGTGTTCTCCGTTGAAGGAGAGTCTTTGCCGGGAAACAGTTTGGTGGTTCATACCTGATATGGAGAGTTGCTGTTATTTATAGTTCTTCGTTGACGCAGGATTTTTTATGGGACACAATTTAGTGCTTCATACTTAATATGGCTCATAAAACAGATGCGATTACAGCAGCTTTCAATATCTTTGCTTTATCATGTTTTTAGTCTTTTCAATCAATTCATTTCTTTACGAGGTTCGAGTGCTGCAAGGCTACCTCGAGAGCCATTCAAAGTGGAACAGAGTATCTTTCGAGGGTCTTTCAAAGCTGGTTGAATATATATTCTACTCGAGTGGTCTGAGGCTATCAATAAAGCCTTTCAAAGTGGAACGTAGTATCTGCTAAGGGTCTTTCAAAGCTTGTTGAATATGATTTGATAAAAAATTATCACTTTTAAAATTACGATTTGAAAATTATCACTATGATTTGAAAATTACGTTTTCAAAGCTTGTCGAATATAATTTAATAAAATAATATTACTTATGGTGACCTTTTATGGCACATAATATAAAAAATAAGAATAATTTTTTTTTTTGCCAATGTATGTTGGTCTAAGCCCGGAAAATAACATAGAAAAACTAGAACTTCAACTCACGCACACTTGAGATGAGAGACTGTTACAGTAATATAACTAGCGCAGTTGACATACAATTTGAAAGCAAATCGGGTTGTGGATATCAAAATTACATAGTCTATGGTGGAAACATGAGATTTTTGTCGATTGAGGAATAATACATGCATTGAATTTTGCAGACAGTGTTAGGTGTTAGTGTTATAAATTGAAAAGACTTAATTCTTAATATTTGATTTTGTCAAAAAAAACTTTATAAGTTATAACAAGTATGATAAATATTTTTTATATATTTAAATATTAAAGTTAATATTTTTTTTTTCAATTTTTTTTTTATAATATTTAAAAAAAAATATTATATTTAAAAAATATAATATAAATATTTAATAAATTTAAAATTAAATAAATCTATGTCAATTAAACAACACATGATACCAAACTTGTTTACAATATTGTCCTTACATCAAACTTGTTTGAGATATTGTAAATAATCTTATATGTAAGATCATGTAATTATGTTTAATTATGTTTAATTCAAGTAATTTTGCTTAGCTAGTACCTTTTGAGCTGAAAAATAGAATTTTCAGACATGTTTTGATTAGTTACAAAGATGTTTTAGGATAATATATTTGGAAATCATTTTAATATTAATAATGGTTTTTTTTAATAAATTCAGTAATATTAAGTATTAAGAGATAGATAAATATTGGAAAGTGATAAATCATTTTTTACAAATAAAGTTTTTATGAATATATGATTTTTATAAAAAAATAATAATGTAGTATATGATTTTTATAAAAAAATAATAATGTCGTATATGATTTTTATAAAAAAATAATAACGTGATA
>JASDQU010107215.1:111464-125060 GCA_032191745.1 Picea mariana | reverse complement strand
GAAAAAATATAATATAATTAAAAAATATTTTAATTTCAATAATATTAACACATATGATATGATAGTTTTAAAGTTGTAAACAATACTATTAATTATAATAATATATTGATAAAATAAAACAAATAGAAATTCTAATATGTTTTAATAATAACAACACAATTATACAATAGAAATATTAATATTTGTATTATAATAGTTGAATTTTGTAATAACATTATTATTAAAAAATTATTAGTATGGTAATTATTATGAAAATTATAATATTATGAAAAAATAATAATAGTATTAATCATATAAAACATATATGATATATAAAAATATTATAATTATAATATGAAAATGAAACACAATCAAAATTTGTGAATGGGGTGAAATGTTGTTGATTATAATTGATAATGACTTTGATTGATTGTGATTTTTGGTTCAGTTGTTTTTGGTTGATCGGAGTGGACTTTTATGAGGTTGACTACATGTTAACTCATGAAATGTTGCATTGTGAGTTTTCTTAAGATTTATTGTTGTTAAGCATGGTTGATCTTAATTATATTATATTATATTGCCACATTCTCATTTTGAACTATAAACCATTGTCATAATTAAAAAAAAAATGGTTTTTAATTAATAAAATTTTATCATGATTAAAAGAATTAAAAAATGATTCCTCGCAATTAGAACCTTAAATACAATATTATGACAAAGAAAATCCAAAAGCATTGTCTATTAAACAATTAACATAACCAAAATTATAATAATTTAAAACTAATGAATTTTCTCTCTATACAATGTTTGATGCTTTTGCTTTCTGGAATTATTAAGGTGTCATTTTCACTTTGTAAGTGTTACACCTCAAAATTACTCACTTTGATAGTGTCGCAAGTGTCGTCATTACGAGTGTTGTAAGTGTTGCATCTTGTCCGCAAGTGTCGCATATTGACCATTAGTGTCGCAAGTGTTGCAAACATCATACTACCATCTTGCCTGTGTTGTACCTATAACGACATCATAAAGACACGTAAGACACCTCAAAGGCCAGTTTGGAAGAAGAGAAATTAGTTGACAAGGAGTACAAGTCTTTTTCCATTTGAAAAACTACTTTAAAATGAATTTTGGAGAGGAGAGCTCCCCTACCCACTGACAGGGAGCGCTGGCGCTCCCTGGGCCTCTTTGCGGGAGCGCTATAGCACTCTGGTGCCCCTTTTGGGGGAGTGCTACCTTTTCTAAGCAAATTTTGGGTTTGTTGAGGCAAATCAGGGAAGAATCCATCAATTCCTGAAGGCAGTTGGATTCGAATAGATGGTCAAGGCATGATCTTAGGGGAGATCCTCAACTGAAGGAGAGAAATCCTCAATTCATCCCAAAGATCTCTCAAGTGGTTGAACCTCTCCAAGGTTATATAAGGAGGCCTTCTCATGGTGAAAGGGGGATGGAGATTGAGAATTACATCAAACTTATGATCTCATGAGTGAGATGTCATCAAGGCAAGCAGTGGAAATTACTTGAGCAAAGGGGTTGGACAAGGAGAACTGGAAGAAGTTGTTGCACCTTCATTCAAAGGATTGTAAGCACTTTTACTTGTTCTCATTAATACAATCAATGCTTGGCCTGTTTCTTTCAAACTTATACTTGTTCCATATAAGTTTGTCTGGAGTACATGGATCCATATATGAGCTAATCTCAGTAGAGTAAGAAGTCTTGTGTACCTTTGTTGGTTTTGCAGGACCTATCAAGGAGCTCAATATCGAAGCTCAGCCTGGACTTTGCAAGGACAGACGTCGTTCACAAAGTACATATATGTCTTCTTCTCCTTTGTATATTAGCTTGATTAGATCTAAAAGGATGTCAGTGTCAATGTTAAGCACTCTTCTGTCTTGGCCTTAGGATTCTAGAGACCAAGAGGGAATCTACTTGTCTGCAGGAGGATTCACCTGTAACAGTAAGTTTCAAGGATGTCTATTTCTATAGACTAATCATATTGAATAACATCAAATTTTATTGACAAGGTATATATCAAGCACTAACCATTCATCATAATTATGCTTCAATGCTCAACCAAAAAAATAATTTATTAATTCACATTCATAACTGAGTTTCAATTTGCACTTTGATAAACCATTAACAATGGAGATATGAGATGATGATGGAGGCATTTTCATCATGGCATAAATTGCATTTCCTTGTGAATATAAAAAAACTATCTAATGTGGAGACGTAAGCATCACCAAGTGTAATAACATTGTTAGATGGAGTTTAATCTATCATTGAACACTCCATTTATGGTTAGTTTCCTAGTTTAATCTATCATTGAACACTACATTTTTTGTTATTTTCCTTGAAGGGGTTTTGATCTAGAGCTTGGTCTAAAGACAAGTTGATTCTCTTTGAAAAGTGATTCCACTTTGTTCTCCATCAATCGCTAATGTGAATATTCATGTGGTTTCTTTCATAACAACTTTGAAGCTTTAAGGTATGCATGGTTCCTATCCTTCACAAATTTCAAAGTCAATCCTTTAAATCATTTTGCAAATAGTCTGCACTTCTGGTTGGTTCGGGTCATTCGCCACCTATCTTCTCAGAAGATCACTCCTCACCAATTTTCTTTCATCTGAGTCATGGGTATTTAAAAAAATTCTTAGTCATGTCTCAAACAGAAATCAAGCATGCTCAGGAATAATGAAATCATGTTCTATATTCTTGGAACTGGAATGAAGTCGACACTCTCGTTGTTTTATGAAATAGACTTTTCCATGTAAAAAATATCTCAAGAATGTCATATTGTGCAAAATATGGGCATCATAATTTCTCCCAGGTTTCATCCTTGAAAATGATATGGGTCATACAAACAATTTGGCTTTTTGTTATAATGAAATTCAACTATCTTGCTCTCCATTAAACTTCATCATACCATGCAATTTATGACCATTTAATTGCACATTGTGTTCATCAAGATCTGTGTTTCACCCATGCAGTGATATCTAACATCTTAGGAGTCCACTTGTTCTTTGTGCTTGGTGCACTGTTTCCAAATGTGTAATCGCAAAACCCTCCCCCGTGTAGATGGATCACCATGCCCAATATTTGTCTTTCCTCTTATTGTAGCGTGGTTTGAGGTAGAAAAATGCACACCAAACCTTTAGTTTCATCATTGATAGTCACGTCTCTGGTGGCCACGCAATCCATGAAGGTGTCATTGGAAGGGGACACCTGCATGGTGAGGGCCATTGTTTAATTGTCCACACTCCATCTCCTTTTGATAGTTGCATCACCGAACAATGTCAACCATCCAAACATATTATCAACCACCTATTTACTCATTCTCACTCTGAGAGTAACAAAACAACAGATCTCATAATCCAAATTATTGGCATAGGAGTTCTAAATTAGGATACAATATCATCAATATTGTTTCTCATGCGCTCATTTATAGAAATTATAGAATGGTGCATGCAAATGATTTTCAACCCTTAAACAGAAGCAAAAAACTCTGCACTTGTTATGACAACCCTAAGCTCTGTTTTGAACAGCAAGATGATGACATTCATGATTGCACAACAAATGCCCCACATTTTCAAAATCTCGGCCTCAATCAAATCCAAATCCATTAAAAACTATGGAGCGCTATCATTGCTTAACTAGGGATATAATCAAATTGTCGATATGCTATGATATTGATAATATAAAAATCACCTATAACAGAAATTGTGTGACTCTTCTACTTGTGCTCCTTGCCAGTTAATGGTTATCAATCATGGAAACCGAAATGGGTGAAATCAAAATGAAAATAGAAATTTTTCTTGATACGTGGAAAAATATAGTATCGTAGGATGGAGGAAATTTAGTGTATAACCAATTAATATGCTAATCAAATCCCTCATGACTAATACCCAAATTAAGAAGAAATCCAAAGTTACCAAATTATATATTTTCCCTCGATTTCAAGGAGATGATGAAAAATATTCTCCATTAATGAACCACATTAGTTGATTTGGAGTGCCCATTAAATACTGCATTAAATGGGCTAGAATTTCAAGTAGGGAATGACTATGGCATAACTATGACATGTCCATAAATTAAAGCATATAAATAATTGAGTGGGCCTAATGGTTAAGAACATGTATTTTCTCAATTAAGGTTACATTTTCAAATCTAGACAAGTTATGGTATGTACATCTCCATAAACTAAGCAGTGAAATCATTGTGCAAAGAGGGTCCCTTCTCCCATGAACAAAGGAATCTCATACATACAAAATGACAATCACCACTACATCGTTTATAGCTTAATTAGAGATTGATTTATTGTCCTCGCTTTGTATGTGAATGACATTATTATTCAAAGAGAACAAAGCATTGATCATATTCATTGAAATCCAAACTATCAACAAATTTTGGCATGAAGGATATCAATGAGTTGCATTATTGCTTGGGAACAAAGGTAGACTACCTTTTCATATACGATATGCTCATTTAAAATCTACTATCACATATTAATAAAAAAAAAAATCCAACCTCCTGAAAATTTGTAACTTTAATGTACAAAATAAAATAAAAGATCTCTTGCCCTTTAATGGCATACATAATATATTTCATCATCATTGTTCCTAGTATGTTGTTTCAATAAGTGGTGTGCCTACATCCTATTTCCAAGAAAACTCCACATAGACCATGTCATCAACGAGTGACACGTCACACATAAGAACAGTTGTTGAAGTATTTTTTTTGAATTTTCTAACATAGGCATTGTAAAGGTCTACTAGACCTGGTACGGTCCTGAGGACGCGACATGGGAGCATGATGATGCTATTCGGGAAGAATACCCGCATCTTTTTGAAGATTTTGAAAATCTTGTTGATGTTGTGTAAAAGTTTCACTGAGGACAGTGCAAAAATAAGGGGAGGGGATTGTAATACCCCAAGGACGTGCCCCAGTTATATTATGTATTGTAATCATGTTTATAGGTTGGTGAGCCAAGTGTATATAAGCTGGTGGGCTTATGTGTTATTTAGGCCAGAGAACCTAGGTGTTAAAGGCCAGGAGCCTGATTTTTGTATACGTAATTATGCAGATCATTAATAAAATATAAACATCGTTGTGTGCCGACCGACCACGAAGAAAGAGTGATGGGGGACTAAGCTTCCACAAGGTTGGGCAAGGTAAGGAGGCTAAGTGTGTGGGGCTAGGGGATAAGCTAGGGGCTTACCTCTAAAGGGGATAATAATTTATTATTATTTCCTAAAGGCTAAGGTAGACAATTGACCAAGTGTTGTCCTAAGTTATTTGAAAAGGAATGTGTGCAAAAGGGAACACATGATGCTCCAGGAAGACAAGTGTCGACCTGGGTGCATGCAGTTAAAATTTGAAGCGTTAGCTATGTTGGGGGTTGGCAGGTCATTCTTCCATCCTTCACCTGAGTTCACTTGGCAGGTCATTTTTCCATACTTCGCCTGAGTTCACTGGAATCTTTCCCGATAACCGTTTTGCCTCTGCACTCGACCTCTATGTTTTGTTCTTTGGTCGTGTACCTTGAAACCAGTGGGAAAAACTCGTGGATTGATCCATCGTCTAACTTGTTCGACCTATGCATAGTCATGCATCCTGAACCTAGTGAGAACCTGCAGACTGATCCGCGTCTTCTGTGAAACCTGAGCATATCGTAATTTTCTATGTCATGTGTGTTATAATTGGGGGTTGTTGTGGCCACACAGTCCCTTGGTTGAGTGTGATTTGTTGTCTTCATTTATTCCTTGTTGAGCCTTATTGTTGTCCTCCTTGTGTTGGAATGAAGCTAAAGAAGTAGGTTGTCAAGCCTGTGTGCAACACTCTCTCCAGGTGAGGGAGGTGGTTGTGGTTGAAGAGGCAGGTTGTCAAGCCTGTGAGTGACTCTCTCTAGGTGAGAGAGTGCATGGAGGAAGTGAGAAATCCTGGAAGGGGTCCTGTAGCTGCCACAGATCTCGGAGAATTATGGTCTGGCCTATTGTTGAAGCCCAAGGCAAGGGAGGTTTAGCAATCAAAGGACTGTCCTGTGTGACAGTGAAGGTGTATACTTCTGGGGTGGGACAAGCATGTGGGGAATGAGATTCTGTGAGCATAAGTGGCTCCTGGGAGAGAATCCATCCTCGTAAACTGTGTGTCTTCATGTTGACCTTGCCTAGCCTAGGATTCCCTTGCACGGTGGAGCTTAGTCCCATATTGGGGGTGACCTACTGCTGAGAGTGATGAGCAGTGTGGTCTAAGGCCAGGAGGTTCATGGAAGGTTTGCACGCAGTTGGTGGTGTTATTCCAATTGAAAGATAAGTATAATTTATGTGCTTAATTTTATGTTGTGCATAATCCTTGAATGTTATCATGTATTATGTTGCATGTATGAATTATTGTTAATTCTATTTAAGTTTGTATGATGGTAGTAACTCTATGTTAAATGTGTTAATTTGATTTAATTCATATTATATATAAGTGTATGTTCCACATAGTAGTGTTGCCCGGCCAGCACCTGCATGCAAGATTATGCACTCAAATATTACAACAACTTCCACTGAAATATAGTTGTTTGTTTGTTTATTCATTCATTCATTTTGATAACCTCCAGATAAGACTCTGAGTTCATTTTTATCAGGCTCATAGAGATGAAGAACCCAATTGCAGCCAAACTCAAAGTAAGGGAACATCTTGGCAGATATGAGAGTAAGTGAAATGAGGAAGCTTTCATCTTATCCCTTGAAAAGGCTTGAGGGATCATTTTCAGGCATCATAGTGTCATCCTCAAAGGTGCTCAACAATTCTCTAGGACACATTTGTGGATGTGCCTTAAAAAGAAGTTGATCATGGTCATGCAAGTCTGATTCTGATGATTCAAATCCTACAGAAATATTTATAAATATGTGAAATTGTGCTTTAAAATAATTATTTCTACACCAAGTCAAGTACCCTTCAAAAGAATTGAGGAATGAAAACATAGTTATTCATTTGGAATATTGGTGGTTCATTTAACTATAATTATGTATCCTCAACCAGAAAGTAAATGTAGGATTATTCCTACAGCATATGCATTTTACCATAGACCGTGGCAGGTTATGTCAGGAAAATAATTCCCTATTAAAGCTATAACGTACTTTTGGTTCATTTCATAATACATATGTGCCTAAAATCTAGAACTATGTGGTTGAAAATGATAATTTATATACAATTCCAACTACCCATCAAGAGAATTCTACAGGAACTGAGTCGTTGTCATTGATGGCACATTTGACAACAGGTCTGTGTCCCAGATCAACACCAACATATTGATGGCTCATTTGACAATACATTCATGCCCCAAATAAGAAAAATGTTCATGTTGTCAATACTGCATTATAAAGGTGGGAATGGGTTTCTATCAAGACAAGGGTTTTTTTTTTTTTGGTTTGGAATTGATACATCTCTAGGACTACACTGAAATGAGAATATTTTCTTCAACGTATATGCCTGGACTTAGGGGTCTCTATTCTGCCAAAATTTCCCCAGACTTGCACATGATGGCAGACCACAATGAGAATGACACCCTGGTTGATGGCTTAACACTCCATAGACCTCACCTATCTGTTAATGCCCTAGTTGACCAGGCAACGATTTTGGTTTCAGAGCATTCAAGGGCTATCACAATTTGCATGTTTTAAAGTGTCAACAAAATTCTTTGGAATTGTTGTATATTCTAGAGTTATCTGAGAGTTCTAAGAGAGAGATCTTTTAAAGTCTCTTTCCTATGCATGGTGAGCGGAAAGAATCACTGAAGGATTGCTTAAATAAATATTGATGACTACTAGTTGGTAGATGGTTTGTTGGTTAGGGATCTTGTCTGATTGATCCGCATACTCCAATTCTAGGTAAACAAAATTTATGTAGAACTTTTGTTTAGAATTTTGAGTATTTGTTCCAAATCTACTTACGGTATCTCAACAGGGTACACATTTCAGTCACCTTACTGCCCGAGGTTCTCAATTGAGCCATTGCTTCTATTGTTACAAATAATATAGGTCATAGTTAGAGTAATAGGCACATATACCACATGGTCGTGTGATTCCATATATGCACAATAATAACTCCTAAGAGTGGAAAGAGTGACATAGTGGCTTGAGTTATAAGTGGAACTAGTGCTTAAAGCTGAAAACAAATCCATTTTGTCTCGCTGCAACCGAATCTTGTTGGGCCTGATACAGGATATAGTATATAGTATACATTGGTAATACAACTATCTGTGCTCATCGATCCACAAGCTCTATAAATGCCATTTCCATCAATATTTTTGGTTTGCAGAATCATCTAGCATTTTGATATTGATGAAGGCAGTAACCTTATTTCAAAGAAACTCTTCGACCAAAGTGATGTCATTTATGAGATACATTATCATTAATTTATTTGTTGTTCAGGAGTAAATTGATGACAGTTTTGTAGAAAAGTGCACAACAAGTTTCAATATGGCTATTATTTAGGATTTCTACATTATAAATACAAAGAAATATAGCAATGGAAAAAATACAGGCAATGAGAGAAATCTAGAAATGGAAAAAATACAAGCAATGTATGATATTATAAACCAACTATTTTACAATGAAGCGGTTATGAATCTATTTTGAAAGGTATCCTTGTTAAGAAAAAATCAACTGAATTGCAATTTGTGTAGCAATGAAATTCCATATTTTGGCTTTTGCATCTGAAAATCCATAATGTAAGTCATTGGTTTCTAAAGAAGACTGTGAACTGGTGTATTCTAAATAAATACATATCTGGCATATTAACCCCATATTTTATCTTTGTTAAAATTGTTTTGGCCTTCTTTACACTGATGATTCCTTTTCTTCTATACTTCATGTATATCAATTTATTGGTACCACTCTGTGGTGTAATTGTATTTCAAATCATCACATTATATTAGAGTTTGTAGTGAAAACAAGAAGGATCCCGGACCATTCTTAATATTCTTAATTACTTGCTTGGCTCCACTAAATGGTATTTACTATTGTTTGTACATTGTATCATATTGTAAGGATAGAGAAGACGTGAATGATCTAAGATACCATACTAGTATATTCTAATGGCAGTCATCCCTACTTTAACGGTCAGCCTTGACATCATGGGTCTTTATAGAAACTATTTCTAATTTGAGTTACAATTTGTCAATAGAAATTATGTGCATTCCTAGTGAAAAAAACAGAGAAGGAATCAAACAGATTATGATCTCTTGAAGCCCCATGGGATAGCTCAACTGGTAGATGCTCTTATGAAAAAGTGAAAGGTGAAGTGTCAAAGTTTAAAAGGCTAAAAATCAAAAGGGATAATCTTATTTATCCACGTGCAAAAAATATAAAAATTAAATCTCAATGGTTGGCAGTCATCCCCTATTAGACCAAAAGAAGACCACCTCTTTCCCCATCCATTGGATGCCAAGCATACACTAAATAAGTCGGGAAGGAATGGGAAAGAAAGCTTGCCCGGACTAGTGGACATCTAGATATCTTTGTTAGGGATATGGATGATCACTGGAAATGGTGCAAGGTTTGTGATGTCATGGTGATTCCATTAGGGCTATGGACGCTCGCGGAAAGTGGAGCAACACCGGAGAGATAATTTATATGCACTTGGTGAAAATATTTTTATATCTCAAACCTATATCAACCCCTTGATAGAGATACCAACCTGAATCGTTGATGCAGTTTAAGGAAATAAATCTCACCATCATTCATCCTATGTTTACAACAAACAAACTCTACTAGTTGGCATGCAAGAATCACCAATGAGCTTACCACAATGGAATCTTTCGGGAAATTATTGCACATTAATTCTGAAATTTTTTATCTTAAAGTAATTATACTACCCTCTACATTTTTCTTTCTCATAAGTTAGGGAAAACTAGCATATATTTTGGCTTCGTCCAGTGTGTCTCCATTTGTTGTGTCAGCACAACACCCTCCCTAATTTATTCTCTTACCTTTCTCTAACAGAGGAAATTGGACTCCCCTACTAAACTTTTCTACTAAAAATCCTCTCAGATTCTCTCAACTTGTTGAAAAAATCAACTCACCTTCTTGATCTTCATTGAAGCCTTTTAGTCCTTCACTTAGATGTTGCATTAAACTTTGTCGATACTTAAATGTTTCCAAGCATGAGTCGAGTGTGTCAGCGGAGTTGCATTGAACTTCGTCAATACATTGGCCACCTTCCTGTGAACTTTGTTGATACACCGACGAACTTCCACTAAACTTTTCTGATACACAAATATTTATCACCGATGAATTTCACGTGACCAGCATTAGTACACTGGAGATGTTTGCATGACTATCCCCGACACACACAATCTTACACCAACGTACTTCCTCTCGTCTTCGTTGATACATCATGCACTAGCGAGGTTCATCTCATCTTCGCAGATACATCACGTATCAATGAGGTTCCTCTCATATTTGTTGATAGATCACATATCGGCAAATTTCCTTCCTTTTTCTCTAATACATAGTGTATCAGCGAGGTTCGCCTCTCTCTCTTCGACACATTGCTTGTTAGTGAGTTTTCCTCTTCTGTTGACAATGTGCCAGCAGAAAAGATGTTGACCCATCATTGATTTTCCTCACCAACATATATCTTTTCAACAAGACACGCCTTCATCTTGAGACCTCTCTTATTCTCCTCCATCTCAAATCCTTGTCATTGCACCTATCAATCAGGTTTCTATCATTTTTTATGATGAAGCATTTCGTGTATGACTGGATAACTGATGATTGATTCCTACCTCACTTAATCTACATTATGTTGTATTCATAATTGAGTATTATCATAATTTGGGCAAGTTTGTTTGTGTCGCTAGTAGCTTTCATTGTGCATACCACACCTACTTGTTTACTTTGTGCTTCTTGATAACCATGATCATGAAAGTGTCGTCTATTGCCAAATGGGTTGATTGTTGCATCTATAAGACCTACGGTAGCTCTGAATTGCATCTTAGTTATAAGAGGCCTGATTATGGATAAAGAGAAAGGAAACCTGGTAAAGGTTGGTTGCTTTGGCTATGTAAAAAGAGCTATGCATGGTACTAGAATGCTCTCCAATCGGTCTGTAAGTGAAATGTATGGCCGAGAGCTAGTTGACTTGCAGAGTGAAAGTCGATGGGAATTTCTTAATACTCTTTTCTCAATTTCTGAGGTAGTGATGTATATGTAGACTCTTGAAATATTGGATGAAGGATCCCTACATCCAGAAACTGGACCTCTTGATTATCAAGATATTTACAAGGTGGTATCCAAAGCTCTCTTAAGAGCACATGTGGAAGGAGAGCTCAAAAATAAAATTATAACTGAACATGAATGCCTTGTGGTGCTAGAACCATAACTTTCACTCGCACTTTTAGATCAAAAGGAGGCTGGCAAATGTCGTCTTCTAATTACAAACTCATATTATCACTACACAAATAAAATGATGAATCATGTTTTGAATAAGTTTCTTCCAAATGACATGGACTAGCGAGATCCTTTTTAGATGATCATTGTGTCTGCCAAGAAGCCCGAGTTTTTTTCAAATATCTCATCCTTTGTATGAGGTTGTCACAGAATATGGATTGATGCGCCCATGTTTCAAGGCACGACCAGGTGGGATATACTCTAGTGGTAGTGCACAAATGGTTGAAACGACTTTGGGCATCCATGGAGATGAAATTCTATATGTGGGAAATCATATTTACACAGATGTTAGCCAATCTAAGGTTCATATTCGATGGAGAACTGCCTTAATTTGTCGTAAATTGGAAGAGGATATTTGCCTTTGGAGAGACATATGTATGATGTTTTGCAAGCCAGCTCCAATCTTTTGGATAATAAGTTTAACGCTTTGGCCCGTGGCAAGGATCATAGAGAAATATGCAGATATATACTTCACGAGTTTCAAAAAATTTGCGGTATACACTGGAGCTGATGTGTGGAATGTCACTAGTATACACTGGAGCTGATGTGTGGAATGACACCGGTATACAACGGGTGACTTGTATCTATTCGACTGGAGGCAAAGAAAGCATGGCAACCGGTACACCCAGAGATAAAGAGAGCATGGCATCTAGTACAATACAGCCAGCACCGGAGCCAATCACCTGACCTTCGCCAATGCATACCGGAGCAGTTTGTGCCTTCCTTGCTTATACAAGAGTTCATGCTTTTCTTGTTTCTTGTCGATACAGGGACAGAACCCAACCAAACTATCTTTTGTATTTTGGCCATAACAATCAACCAACAATCATATCTCATAGTTGTCGATATAGTTGTATTTTGGCCCTAACAATCAACCAACTAGCATATCTTATAAGAAACTTCAACACAAATAGAATCAATAGAGTCTCTACATACATCATTAACCATTAAATTAAATGATTGAATTAAAAGGGAACAACTATAAGGATGAACTCAAAGGAGTAACAAACACAATAACATACATCCCATGGGTTATAAGGATGAACTCAAAGGAGTAACAAACACAATAACATACATCCAATGGGTAATAGGTATCTAGTACGAGCAATATGGTGTCATTATGATTAACCTTTGTTGTCAAATGTGGAAGTATCTAGTACGAGCAATATGATGTCATTATGATTAACCTTTGTTGTCAAATGTGGAGGGAATCTAGCTTTTTATAGTCAAAGAAGAAAAAATTCTTCTTTAAGCTAACAACATGCAATCCTACTACCATTGAATTTTGGTTATGTGTTACAAGGATGAGAAGATGCAATCCTATGAGACATGCATAGTCTCAGTGGGCCATGTCCAAAACTCAAAGTAAGATTTCCAAGAGGGTCAAATTTAACTATTTGGGCATGCAAAAGACCACAAAACATAGAAGAAGGTCAAATAGGTTAGAGGGGCTTCGGTAATGGCCAAAAGGAATAAAATAGGGGCTTCAAGGAAAAATAAGGGAAAGGATGACTCCAGAGCAAGTGAAACTCCTCCCTCTATGCATGTATGGAAGAGTAATTGGTACACATAAGTTATGTATTCAATTGTTGGGCTTAATTATGATTGTTTGACAAAGTCCAATATGTGTTCTTACATTTGCTCCATCAACACAAGAAACTCATATGGATTTGAAATGATGTTGCAAAGTTATTGAAGTATCTTCCAACCATGTAATGCAAGCAAACAAGTAAACACAACTTGTATTGGAATAAATTATAAAAGCGAAGAGACCATACCTAAACTTACATGTGATGAGGGAGACATAGTAGTGCAAAAGTGGATAGAATGGAGTTGAGGAATAACACAAAAAGGGACAATGAGAGAGAGTGCATAGATTGGTACAAAGTAGAAATAGTGTAGAGGGAAGATGAACATTTGTATACAAATTCGAAGTAACTAAAGGAAGTTAATTAAAGACCAACAAACAATCAAAACATCATAAGTTAAAGATTTAAAATAATAAATAGTTAGAAAATATACTGAGAGAGTTAGCCAAGACTAGATTAAACAACTAAAGAGTCAATTGAAAACCAAGTTAGGAGAGTAAAACATTCACAAGCTCCTAAGAGTGTACTTAGTAAATGTGCAATATGTTATATAATACTAACGAGAATATACTATCTTTGAGATTGCGTTT
>JASDQU010107215.1:54605-81898 GCA_032191745.1 Picea mariana | reverse complement strand
CTATATTTTTACAGTCTCTGTACATTTCTTTCATTAATAGAAATTGTGTATTATTGTATCTCTATGTTTATGTTTGCATCTCTGATACATTTATGTTATAATATTGGATATCGGTGATATCTCTATGCATTTCTTTGTTATATCTCCACTCTCATTTTGTGCCGAAAATAATCTGGATCAGTTCTACCAAGTCCCATGTGGCATTCATCTCTAATGCCTTCATTTCTTCATTGCTTCTTTCCATTTATCATTGTTAGAACCCTTGAAAGCTTACTGATAGAACAAAGGTTCATCATCATTAGTACTTAAATAAACTGACGAAATAAAATCATCATACCTTCTTGGAGGATTTTTGACCCGCGTAGACCTCCTTAAGGAAGTTTGTGGCTCATTCACATTATGTTGATTGTTATCATCAACCATGTCTTGCTCTACAGGAAAATCTTCATGAACATCTTCAGAAACTTGTTCATGATCACTTTCATCTATATTTGAACTGGTTTCAAACTAAATCTGTTGATACTTGGGTACTTCTTTCTGTTTCATTTGAACATCTACATCTGATTTGAAGAGAGATGATTCATCAAATATTACATCTTTGTTAATGGTGATCTTGTGGGAAGTAGGATCCGACAACCTGTACCCCTTAATACCATCACCATATCCAACAAATATAATCTTTTTTTATTTTGGATCTAATTTAGAACATTGATGTTTCGGAATTAGAGCATAGGCTTCACAACCAAAAATTTTAAGATTAGAATAATTACAAGGATGACCTGTCCATACCTCTTATGGAATTTTTCACTCTATTGTTGTTGATGGTGATCGATTCACCAGATAACAAGTTGTATTTACTGCTTCTGCCCACAGTTCCTGCTACAAGTTGGCGTTACTAAGCATACTCCTTGCTCTCTCTAGAAGAGTCTTATTCATGCGTTCAACAACTCCATTTTGTTGAGGAGTATAGGCAGTGGTTTTATGCCTATCAATCCCAAACTCCTTGCAATAGTTCTCAAATTCCATTGACGTAAATTCACCACCATTATCAGTTCTTAAACATTTAATGGACCTACCAGTGCTCTTTTCTACCAAAGCTCTAAACTGCTTGAAAACAGTAAATACATCAGTCTTTCTTTTTAACTTATAGATCCACACCTTCCTAGAGAAATCATCTATAAAAGTTATAAAATATGATGATCCTCCATACAAAATAGTAGGGGATGGTCCCCAAACATCAGAATGGATATATTCAAGGATTCCCTCATTGGTGTGTTTTCCGGTTTTAAATCTCTGCTTATTTTATTTTCCATAAATACAGTGCTTGCAGAAATCTAACTTTAAAGACTTTAGACTAGGAAGTAACTTGCGATCAGATAATACCTTCAATCCTCTTTCGCTCATATGGCCCAACCATTGATGCCACAGTCGAACAGAATCATTGTCGTTCTCAGATACTGTTGTCGCATGATCTGACTCAGTTCTTCCTTCTAACATAAACATGTTACCAACCTTCTTCGCTTTCATAACCAGTAGGATTCCTTTGTAGACCTTCATTACTCCACCTTGAACAATACTCTTATATCCTCCAGTGTCTAAGACTCCCAAAGAAATTAGGCTCTTCCTAAGCTCAGGTACATTTATCACATCAGTTAGTATTTTAACAGTTCCATCAAACATCTTAATTTGAATGCTACCATTTCCCACAACTTTACATGATATATCATTTCCCATGTAAACTATTCCATCATCTATAGATTGGTAAGTAATAAACCAGTGTATATGAAGACACATGTGATTTGAAGCACCAGAATCTAATAACCATTGTTGATCATGACGTGAACCAATACTAATTGAAAAAACTTCATCAGTCATACCTGAACCTGTTGTTGAACTTGTTTCAGTTGTGTTTGCTTCCTTCTTCTCTTTTGGAGGGTTTTCTTTGGAGGCTTGTTGTCTCTTCCAACAATCCTTCTTCAGGTGTCCAGATTTTCCACAAAACCATCACTTAAGATTTCTCTTTTTTCCCTTCGACTTTGACCGAGAGAAATACCTTTGACCCTATCCTCCTTCTTTAGGTCTTCCTCTGACCATCATCACCTCAGATATAGAGGTTTCTAGATTGGATTTCTTCCTTGTTTCCTCAGACAGTAAATCTCCAACAATAACATCAAACTCAATACTTTCTGTTGTGCTGAAACTAATAGAGGTAACAAAGTGATCCCATGACTCAGGTAAAGAACACAATAATGTAATTTCCTTGTCTTCAGATTCAAATTTTACTCCCATGCTAGTCAACTGGACTAAAAGAGTATTAAAAGTATTTAAATGATCAGCTATTTTCGTACCTTCCTTCATGCGCAAACTGTACAATGGTCTTTTTAGGAAGATCATGTTCGTCAAGGATTTTGTCATATATAGGCTTTCCAGCTTTGTCCACAAACCGGTTGTTGCCTTCTCCGAGACAATTTTGAACAGAACATCATCTACCAAACATAGGCATATGGCACTCAGTGCTCTCACATCGATCTCATCCCAGTCTTCATCTGTTATGGTCGCGGGTTGCTTTTCTTTTCCCAAAAGCGCCTTCACCACGCTTTGTTGCACGAGAAGATCATGCATCTTAACCGTCTAGATCTCGAAATTGTTCTTTCCATTGAACTTCTCGATTTCGAATTTAGCACTCTGAGTTTTCTCCATTAGAAGAAGAAAAAATTCCAAAACCACTGCTTATAACAACCAATCCCTTTAAAAATATGTGGAGGAATAATGTTATAAACTCCAAAAGGTTTAATACAAGGTTTAATAAAAAATAAAAAACCTTTTTACTAACCTCACTTCTTAAAAATAAAAATAAAATTCACCTTTACTTTTTACTTTATACCTTTACTTCATAAAAAAAAAACCTTTTAAAACATCCTCCACCCTTGTGTTTTATGCAAACAATATTTTAATTCCTTCATACCTTTCTATTTTCAAAAAAAAAGAACCCTACCTTTAAATTTTTCAAAAAGAAAAACATGCGAGTGTTTCTTAAGGGAGATCGACGCTCCTTCACTATCGATGGGGGAGCGCTAGTGTTGGATCAATGCTCCCTCACTATGGATGGGGGAGCGCTAGCGCTCTGTGATGCTTTAACCGAGTGCGCTAGTTTTCCGAAAATTGGAATTTCACAAGTGTGAGTGCGTCAGCGCGCCTCTAACACTGCCTAGGGAGCACCGATGACTTTCTACTCAATTCATGATCTTGCACCACGGATCTGTCCCTCATGGATCTCCAACGTAGCTTTGATACCAATTGTTAGAATTGCAAATGTGGAAAACACAATTCATGTTTGATAATCAACAATCACATAGATAAGAAACACAAAGATTTCACGTGATTCACCCAAACATTGGGCTACATCCACCAAGCAGAGGTATCGGTTTTCTTATTATTTAGATCATGGAGATTACAATAGCTTCACTAATACATCTCATTTGCCTCTACGAGATTACATGAATTTATATACATTTACACAAGAAACTGATTATTAAATGCACTCCTATCCATATCCTAACTTGGTCTTATTGGTTACGACCAATGCTGGATTATAGGATCTAAAATCCTAATCCTTGAGGGATTCATTGTTACCAGATTCCAACAGGTCTGCAGCTAGTTGGTGAATCTTCACTTGCAATATAAGTGCTCTCTATTTTTTATGTGTATTGTATATTTCGTTGTGTATTTAATTATCTCTGAGATATGTATTTTTAATGTGCCTGTTTGTCGATTATTTGTTGTGCATGGAACATTGCTTACTTCTTTATGTTGTAGCATGGATCTTGTTTAATGCATGTGGTTTTTTCATGCTTTATTTCAGATTAAATGTTGCTAGAATTCGATATCTGTTTAGAAGTGAGTTTTTGGAGTAGCATGGCCAGCCTATGGGTGGTTGGGTACGTTACATATTGGCATTAGATCTTCTGATTGAAACACTGGGACGGTATGGGTCGGGTCTGTTGGTCAAAGTCTCATGGTTGAATCGATTTATGACTGTGAAATCATGAAGCTTGGGAGGAATGGTGTTGCAGAGTCCACACAGAAGCTAGAACGTTAGAGATCCTTTGTAAGAGATCGAAGGATCGTGACTGTCCCTTTCGAATTCAGAAGCTATAACCACCATGGGATCAAGAGATATCTGGATCGTTGGATCAGAGGGTAGGTGAAAAAGGGTTGTCTGATGAAGGCAAAACAAGAGGTTGGGTAATATTAAGTCCTATCCATCAGATCTAGTTGGTCAATCGTAAGTCGTTGATCGAAGCCAAGTGGGAAGGGTAAGACTTCGTCACTTCATCGATCTTGGAAGGCAAACAAAGCCTAAACTGTGGAAGGCTGGAATCACCAAGTCCCTTCAGTTGTCCGATCTGATAGGAGGTGCGGGGGAATATCGGTTGTCAATCATGGTCACCCGACGTTGACCTCTTCGGGAGATTTCACTCCGGAAGTTTTAAACTTTGTTGAATTGTTACAGTCGGAGCCTCGGAGTGTCAAATTATCGGAACTCCAGTCGACTGTTAGATCGAGGGAAGGACTTTAGGAGTGTTGCGGACTGTCGGATCTAGCAGTGGTAGAAGGGTAGTGAAGTTCAGGCTTCGAAACTTCGCCACTCTAGTGATTACTAGGTATGTTACAAAGCAAAACCCCGATGCGTCGGAGCCCCAAAGTGTTGAATTCAAGAAGTGTAAAGTCGTGAGGTCATGCCAATCGTCGGATCTGGAGTTGTGATTGTGGATCGTCTGTGTGGTTGATGATTTCACTTATGCCACGTGGCAAGGGTGTTGTGTGGGGACACATGTCACCTAGATTTGGTACCTTTTGGACCCCGATCTGTTTGTTTTTTAGTGGCATGTGGCCTGTGTGCCATGGGTCCACATCACCCTAGGTGACGTCGGCATGTCGTGTTAGCTCTGGGAGTATGTGACTTCAATGGTTTTCAAGTTTCTATCAATGAAAAGTGTCGAAGCTCGAATTCGCGAAGACACGCAGCCCGTTGATCTAGTTATCCTTTGGGACCTTTCTCGACCATCGAATCAAGTAAAGGGAGAGCATGGTAAGCACTTTGGAGGATTTTCAATCCGGGGAAGTGGTAGACTCAGGAATGGAATTATACCGGAGCGTTGAATTTCCGAAGTGTGTGAGGATCATTCATATCAATGATTGATTAAGTCATAGTCATTGATCTCGTGAAGCCTCCAGATGGGGGTGGGACCATCCATTAGACGGAAGATTAAATCTTGAACATCCATTTTTCCTAGTGGAATGATTGATGGGTTTGAAAAATCATAACTCCAGGGGAAAACAGAAGTTGACAAGGGAAAACAACCAAAGGCCGAAGTCCGGAGGACTTGGTCCCAGCGTCAGTTCCATGCTAAGGTAAAAAGGACCTGGAAGTAAACTAGCCCTTGGACTTGGTTTTCACACAAGCTCCTGTGTAGAAAAACACAAAGCAGGGAGCTAAAGGGTGACTAAGCCCACAGTTTTGAGCAGTGGTCACGTCGATGTGGTTTGAATGAAGCACCTTTACATATTTTGATTTATGTATCAACGAAGGGGGATGAAAGTGGTTTTTTAGGGAGCCCTAAATTTAAGCTTTGATATTGAATTGGGGCAATATTTCAATCGTTGGAAAGTTGATTTAGAGGAGAATGACCTGGAATCAATCTATTTTGGATAACTATTATAAGTGATATAATTTCCTTCATGAATTAAACAGAAAAGGTACCTATAAATTTAATTGACAATTTTGTATGATATGTATAATTCTAACCAGATGATTGCTTGCAAATTTTGATAGGATTAGAGGTATAACTAGATCAATTCAAGTCTAGGATCAGAACTTAGGGTCATGGAAGCATGACATAGCTTATAGGAGTTGGATAAGGCAATCAAGAGCTACAAAGAAAGTAATGAAAGGTGGACAAAGAACTCAAGAATAATTGAACAAAAGTATTAGTCAACAACCACGGAATATGAATAAACTCCAGGTACAACAAAAGCAATAATCCTCACATAGGATATGAAGCTAGCAGGTTAAAGATGTCATTGATGGGAATGGAAAGGAAAAGTATGACTGCCTAGCCTTGAAGGAAGAGAGTTGTAGACAATTGCAAAGCTTAAGTGTGAAAGAAATCCACTTCTGATATCAAAGTTCACAGTAGAAGCATGATGTCAATGTAGAGAGATTGGAGACCAAAAAATGAATGCTCTCTCACTTAAAAATTGTCATTGAATTAAAATGGACTTCCATTGGGAATGGTATTAAGTGTGAAAGGTATGGTTCCACATGGAAATGTTAATGAAGTAAACTAATGGACAACTAGGAGTAACAATATTTGATTCAAGAGTGTTGCGGTAGTAGAGTGGTGGAATGTTTAGAGCTACTTCATTCGAGGATGTTGGAGTGTCTCATAAGGGTAAAGTTAGGCATGACTACCCAAAAGGGAGTTGTTGCAATTTGATTACACTGGTTGGATTGCAAAATAGCCAAGGGGAACTTGGTTGGAAAGTATTCAGACCAAGGAACAGTAGTGCAAATGAGCAAAATGGGATCACACAAGGCATCAAGGATCTGAAGGAGTTCAAGGACAACCGGATACAACCTAAATAGATAAATAAATAAGTGAATTAAAACATATATCCACTAGAGTGCATGAGGCATACAATGAAGTTAAATTGCATATGCATTAGTAGGCATGATGACAGTAAATGCTTGGTGCATATGGATGTGTAATTGCACATGCTTGGATATGCATATAACATGCTTGTGAACTTAGAATAGTCTATTATTATGAAATAATGTTGGAGTATGACTAATGATGGATTATGTATTCAAGAAAAATGATATAGCAGGATTAAAGATGAGGATGTTGATGTTGCTTATGATTTCCATCTATGTCAAGACCCATGAGGGTGGCAGGAATGGTGATCAAAATGATGAAGGAGGAAGTTTGTGAGCTTCTACAAATATCAGTTGGTCAGATAGCAACAAGTAGGTTGATAAAAACCAGGCAGGTATGCATTTAGTTTCTTTTGATGCATACATGTTGAAGGGGATTGAGGTAAGAATTCCCTCAGTTAATTTTTAATATTTAAATTGATATGTAATGGCCAAAGGCCTAGAGTATGTAAGTGTTGTTGATGCTAGAATGCATTTTGATCAAATTTTGGTTGCATATTATGTTATGATTGGTTATGGGATCATAACTGGATTAATTCAGGAGATATACTCCTTCTATAACAATGAATATCCATAGATCTAGTCATGTGTGAGACCATAATGTGGTTGGATATGGAAGGGATATAACATTATGTGAGTGCTCAATGGTATCTATTGTATATATTATGTTTGGATTGCAGCCTCCTTGCCGACACTGAAGATCACTTAAGAATTACATTATTGGTGTTGTGTTTGGGTTGAAAATGAAGGTATCCAAATAGGCAGGCAAGCAGTAGGAAGTGTGTGGATGATGTGTTGAGGCATTGGCCAGGCCTTCCAACTCATCGTGGTGGAATGCATGACATACTTATGTTGTATTATGTAGCCAATGCATGGATACATTGTATAGATGTGGCCATGGGTATTGCCACATTGATTGTTATTTTATTTTAGTAATAAATTGTTGCATTATGAAAAGCATGGGGTACTGAAAATACGTAATGACAGATAGACGCATTATATTTAATATGAATACTAGTTGAAGGTGATTGGATTGTTGTTATTACAATTTCAAGATCATTTTTGGAGATATTAAAAATGTTACAAGTACAAGAATCATTAAGTGCATTTGGGGTGAATGCATGTATATACTATATAACATAGAAATGATTATGCTAACATCTGAAATGATGTGAGTATTGCTAACTCATGAAGTTGAAAACACTTCATGAACTATTAGATATTACAACAAGAAAGTTCCAGGTTAAAGTAGCTACATAATGATAAATCACATAAAAGCTTTGTTGGGGGAGACGAAGTGATATTTCTGGATAAAAGAAATAAATTAGTGGTTGGTAATACATGTGTATGTAATGATGAGATCATTCCAATTGATAGTTGGATCTATAGAAGTAAATGAATTGTAGTAGCAAACAATTTTGAGATATATATATATCTTGTACTTGAGATATTGACAATGTGTTTGGCTGAGGAATGTTGAAATGGAAAGAAGAAAAGGTCTTGAATATGGCAGTGTTGCAAGTCCATAAAGAAGACCAGTGCCTATTGTTGCAAGAGCTAAATTATTATGAGCAGAAGCTCATGTCTAGAAGTTTTTCCTATATGAAACAGTTTTGGGAATTATAATTTAATAAGTTACTGACAAATTTTTTTGGCTGAATGTAAATCAAGGAAATTGCAGGTAGGATGGTCTTGAATATGGTAGGTATGTAAGCCCATAAGGAAGACTGATATCTAAATCTGCAGAGCCAAACATTATGATCAGAAAACTCATGCTTGGAAAAAAAAAACTTTATTGTATAAAACATGTTTGGCATTTATGATTGAAATTATTATAACAATATCTCATGATGAATGTATTTTTATAACACAGATGAGATGCTAGCTATTGAAGTTGGAAGCTCATGAAAAAGAACACCGGAAGGAAATCGAGCTCAATGATGAAGGCATGGAATGAAGAAAGTCCATTGGACTTGTTGCAGCTAGAGTTCTTGAAGCCGCAACTCTGAAACTTCCTGGCTGAGTGCACTGGAGCCCTAGAGAGAAGTGGAACAACCTGAGGGACTGCATGGTTGAGAAAGGGGTTCATTTCTTTGGGTTGTGCAGCGTTGAGAGGGAAGGAGATCTTGTTGGTTGGAATTGCTGCCAGAAATACAAATTCTGAAGATCATTATACATGTTTTGGGTCGGAATACCTGTGTACACATGTTTAATTTTAGGCCAAAGTGCCTATGTATATAAGAGTTGGCTGGAATGACTATGTGGATTAAGGCCAAAGAGCCTAGATTTGTAATGTTAATAACATTGGAATGGTGTTTTTCACTGAGGACAGTGCCAAAATAAGGGGAGGGGGAATGTAACATCCCAGTTTTAACCCTTAGGAACTATAATGTATTATGTAATTGTGACTTAGGCCGGTGACCCGGTAAAGTCTAAAAGGGGCCAGAGTGCCTGGGAAATGTAATATTTCATATACATTAATAAAATACATTGTTTCCCACAATACAGACAAGGAAAAAAGAGATATGGGGCTATGATTCCACGAGAGAGGGGCTTGAGGGGCTAAGTCTCTTTATTATTATTTTATTTACCCATAATTGATTTTATGGATAAAAGTAGTTACATGGGCTTCTTGGGGGATGTAATTTGGTTCTTGGTTCTTGTGATTATATAAAATTCCTTGGGGGTTTCTTTGGTTCATTTCTTTTCCCTGGTGCGCTTCTTCTCCCAGGGTTCTTCTTCTTCTTCCTCTTCCTTCACTTGGATTGAATTCGTGTGTTCTTGGTCTGAGCATGGATACGAGTGGTTGCATGAGGATGGATCTGGGTGAATTTTGGGGGTCATTCTTCCCATTTTTCTCATATTCTTCCCCTAGTTCGTTTTGTTCCCATGTTCCCTTATTCTTCTTTCCTCTTCACTCACTATTGCTAGTTTGTATGCTCTTGGGATAAGCATGGAAACGAATGGAAGGAAGAGGAGAGCCATTGATGAATGGTTGTAATAATTACTGATCATTCCAGAATGGATGCCTGTGTGCATGAACTTGATGGCAGTTTTGATAGAACTTTCCATAGCTGAGAGTCATGAAAATCCCAGCAGGGAGCTTCTTAACCAGAAGCACTGGAGCCTTGGAAGGAGATGGACAACCTGAGGGAATGTGTGGCAGATAAAGGGCTCCATTCTCTTGGGGTTGTTCAGGATGGGTAGAAGAGAGTTTGTGTACTTTGGATTGATGTGAGTGTTGAAAGGCCTATGATAGCTTGAGTGTTGAGAGTCCTGTTAGTTATGAGACTGATGGCAGTTCGGATAGAACTATCAACAGCTGAGAATCCTTGGAGTTTCCAGTAGGGATATTTCCTAACAAGTAGCACTAGATCCCTCGAGAGAAATGGAACAACCTCAAGGATTTCATGGAAGAGAAAGGTGTTCATTTCTTTGGGTTGTGAAGGCTGAGGGGGAAAGAGAGCTGGAAGTTCAGATTTTCTATGTGGTTGGGAAACCTGAGAGCTAGTTAGCCAACTATTGTGTGTTTTTAGATTTATCCTAGGACCCGTCCTTGTGTATTCATAGCTCTTGTTCAAGGGTTACCTATTGTTGAGAGTAAATGAACAACAGTGTCTATGGTTGGGAAGAACGTCCTTGGTCTGCAACTAGTTGGCGAATCTTCACTTCCAAGATAAGTTCTCTCTATGTTTTCTATGTATTGTATATTTCGTTGTGTATTTAATTATCTCTGGTATATGTATTTTTAATGTGCATGTCTGTTGATTATTTATTGTGCATGGAGCGTTTCTTACTTCTTTATGTTGTAGATGGATCTTGTTTAATGCATGTGGATCTTTCATGCTTGATTTCAGATTAAATGTTGCTAGAATTCAAGATCTATTCAGAAGCCAGTTTTTAGAGTAGTGTGCCCAGCCTGTGGGTGGATGGATACATTACAATGAGGCACCCTTGATAATTTTTTATATGATAAGCACGTGTGAGGATAGAGTTCCACTAGTAAACATGATAAGGACACTTTGAATACCAACTAATGTCCTGCTAGAGTCCATGATATGCATATTTTTATGGATGTGCATGAATGCAATTATGAGTTAATTAAGAAAATATGGTGGTTGGCATGTAGAGTCTATTTTTATTGTTAGACACATAAGAACAAATTTGACTACTAATTACTATGCCTATCAATTTGTGCCACATTACAATACTACCATATATGGTAAGAATAGGTTTGATTATGACTAATGCCTTGATCAAGTTGTGGATTACAAGATGGCATAAGGTTCATTAGGTTGACTTTAAATCATAACACTAAAAGAAAAAATAATGATAGACTTGTATTAATAACAGGTAAAAGCATGAATCTAGATTACTATTTTACGACAACATTGTTGACGATTAAAATTGTCAACAAAGTTTTTCCCACAAAGTGTTGCTAAAACCTAATATTATAAAAAACTAAATAATACTAGTAGGTGGGACCCCCTTGAACTATTGAAGATCAAATCTGTTCACTTTTGATGTTGTGATGATATGTGACATGGCTTACATGATTGATGATATGTTGTTGTCATTGGTTATGATTTGAGCTTATGAGGTGTTGATTCCAGATGTTAATACAGCCTATGTTATTATGTTCTTATTGCACCTACACAACAAGCATGTTAGAGAAATTGCATGAAGGACAGTTTTGAGAGAAGCAAAAAATATTATAACAAATGGGATCTAATTCGGCAATTTTACTATACTACATGCAAACAATTGGAAAGAAATAAATTGCAAAGGGGAAGAGTTTAAAGCTATCCTATTCACTATACGACATGCATGAAAGAATTAACAATTATTGTTGAAGCCTAGCTAACAAGTAAATGGTTATGCAATTTTGATTGGGTTATGGTTAAAATGCATATGGTATGAAATGTTGGTGGCACATTTGGCAATGTGGTAGTGCTATTGGTTATGCGAATGGTTGAATTATATGGGACTTGAATTATGTTATGGCATAAGTCGCGCTATTGGTTTTTATTGTTGTGAGGTTTTTGATACATGGTTTGATTAATGGTTAATGTGTTGGCATGTATTGATGAGTTAATGCATTGTGGGTGGAGGCGACGTGCATTTATTGCACGTCACCTTTACTCCTCCTGTTAGCCACCACCCTAGTCGGGCTATTGTTCGATCTTGTTGTTGTGGTTATGCTCCGGATTTTTAGCAGGGAGGAACCGCTCAGCTAGCTCTTGTTTTAAGGAATTCGATTACAGGTATGTCTTTTTTTGGCCATTCGTGATTCTTCTCTGGTTATGAAATGATTACTGGCTCAGGTGTATGGATTTTTGTTTTCCTAAGTGTTGCAACTGTGTGAAATTTTGTTCTTGAATGAAGACTGGATGGTTCTTCCTGTAAAAATGTTGATTTGTGGGAGTTATGGGTCATCCTGGGTGGTCACTCTCTGTTATCCTCACTAGTTTCATTGGAGGGTTTTTGTTTGTCTTGAGTAGATGGCTATCTGCACACATTTGTCACTAAACCCATTCTTTGGCTTTTGCGGGGTTAGTAGTTGGAGGTCTCCTGTGGCACTATGTTGAGTTCCTTTGGGAATTAGGTATTTCCAACACAAGGGCCACGAAGTGAGTGTTATGTTCTTAACTCGACCATGTCTTCACCTCAGTATTGTGGCTTGTTAAACAAAGAACACAAGGGTTATACCCTGCATGCTTTAAATAAAATTGTCGGGCCGAATGGGAGCCTCACCTTTTATTATGGCTCCCTGCCATGGATTGTTACCTATCCACGAGTGAATCATGCCTCTCTCTATGTGCACACCCTTGGCCTCGAAGTTTCCACCATTACAAGGAGTTGTCTCTATTCCCCTGGTGTTGGCTACAGATTAGACCCTTAATCCTCCAGTCTAGAGTTTTATAAAGGAGACTGGCGTGCCTGTCAAGTTGTTATGGGTTATTGTGGTCAATTACTTTGAATACAGTCTTTCCCAGTTGGTCGTATGGCAGTCGTGTTGGTTTGGATTTTGGTTATTGCTTCTGTGATAATAAGGATAAACCTTTCATTTCCAATTGCACTTTCAAAGAACATAGTCACTCTCCTTATAATTAATACTCAGTATTGTTAATGGAAAAGGCCTCTACCCCGATTCGATTTAATGTGTGGGTATGCATAGTTTCCACAGCTTCTTTGCTTGATATACAGTCACTGGTATTTTCACTAATGATTATTTGGATGATAGTTGGCATTGGTTACAAATGCTTGGTGTTTCTCACGCATGTCGTGCTATGTGTATGGTGTTTTGCAAAATGAAATAATGGGCGTGGTAACTCTGGTTTTCTTTGGGGCCAAATGACTATTGAACTGGATGATTGTAGAGAGAATATCCACTGCATCCTTATGATTGTTGATTGTATAAGCATGAGTGTGCAAAGCATAGTCGATCACGGTGTGACTAAATCGAAGAAATATTATATTAAATCGATGGCTCAGCACGATATGTTGAGTTATTATCATGACTGTGTGTTTGTTGTGTTAAGTGGAAATGTTGCATCGTTGGGTTTGGTTAGCTGTGCATTGTGTGTAGTATGGATAGCTTGGTTTTCACACTCAGGGATACCCACAGAGTTTTAAGCATGTTTATTTATTGCAGTCGATCACTTGTTAAAGTAGGCATGTTGTTGATGACAGTCGTGTTGGATGGGTGGCCTAGATTTTAAGTCACAATGAATTTTTTTTATTTTTTTTTTATAGTGGCAGAACTACATTGCCTGGGAAAATTACCCTATGCATAGCTTGTGTCTAAATGGTGGTTGTTGGTTGTATGATTAATTGCCATTTCAGGCGTGAAAATTTGGTCTTGATTATTTTGGTTACTACCTATACATGTTTAACGAATATCATTGCATTTAAATGATAGGTCTACTTGCAGTGATAGTGACTTCATTGTTAATTTGAAAACGTGACTTTTGAAGTACTATTGTGGATTGAAGAAATGCATGGGTAGTGGTTGATTTTGATAGTTTACATATTGGAAATGGGTAATGTTCGTAAATTGTTATAAAATGCAAAGTATGTGAATGAAGGGAACATAACCTCTTACAAATTGTGTGGAATACATATTGTCTTGTGATGGCACTATGTTGGATATTTGATTATGAACAGTGAACTAGTTAAATGCACAGAAATTATTATTTGGTCAAATGATTGATGGTTGATGCATCTCCTTTCACAAAATATTTTATGGATCACTTAATTAATTTCATGAACAGTAATCGTTCTTCTTCCCTTCCATTATTTCACTTCCCATTAATTACAAACCCCGTCACCTCCCATATTCATTTTTTCACTCCCTGTTATGAGATTGATTACAGTCAAGAGAAATTATGTGTTAAAGTAGGTTAAAGTGGCAGTGTCTTGTGTGGATTGCAGTGAGGTTTTATTGGTTTTCTTTACAGTTTATTCTTGTTGTCATTGAGCAGTGACCATGTCTTTTCCCCCTCATTATATCATATTTTTTCTCAATACAACCCCCTCACATATCCCAGAACCCTTTTTCACCCCCTACTCATTGATTAACAGAGAAACAATTTGTATGGATTGGATTGCATGAGTCTGATACATTGTTGAGCCAAATCTATTTCATATTTTTAAAGAGTTGTCATGTATGGTTGTTGGCACAAGGGCAGACCCAGGGCTCAACGCTACAACAGTACACCAACAAAACCCCAATTACCGGCCCTTTCGGCAACACCTGCGAAGCAGATGAAGTCTCACCCGAGGTAGAGGCAGGGGTGGTTGCAGGACTTAGATGTCTGCAACCTTAGCTGGGACACAGATCTATGATTCTAGTACTTAACAGAGAACTTAGCAACTTCAATTCATCATCATTAAGCACAAAGAGATAGATTAGATCGCACAAATTCAAGCACTAAGCACGGTCACATATATCAGATATAGCATCCATATATATCATTAAGAACAAAGCATGAACAAATCTATCTATCATTCATCTAGAACTAAGCAAATAAACACATGAACACATCGGCACATCGCATAAAGCATAGCAACACATCAAGTACGTGGTTCACCCCCACCCTGGGGCTACGTCCACCAACTCTTCATCTTCTATTATCTTCTTCAATCGGTTACATGCACAAAACCTCAAAAAACCTACTCCACATAGGATAGGAGATCTGTGCAGCTCACTAGACCCTCCTTCCTTGTGTCACAGCACAAAGCTTTCCACAGTCTGTTACAATCACTTGCACTTAGCTTTGGAAGTCTTACCTAGTATGCACAAAGCACTACAATCCTTCAATCACTAGCACTTAGCATCGCTTACAACTGACTGACTCCTTATTACATTGCCTAGTCTTTATTTATATTACAAAAGTGGGCCTAAGCATGGGTAAACCCATGAACCGACATTCCCATACCTGTTACACAATACCAAAACCCAAAAATCCCTAAGAAAGGGGTCCATATCTCATGATCTTTGCTTCATCTTGGGCTCCTCCTTTGACAGGTTGTCGAAGTCCTAAAAATAGTTCATACGTGACCAAGGATCTCCCAAAACTTGGTCAAGGGCCAACAGGCCCCCAACACTCACCTATGACTCATCCTAAGTTACTCTGATCTGACTAGTTCTGATTCAAAATCCTCGAGCTTGGCTCGAGCTGATTCGACTTTTTGTTGTGCCACAGCCTCTTGTTCAGCGGACTCTGGGATGACTACTTCATTGACTGGTCCCTCTAGGCATTGTTCAGTTGTAGTGACGACCTGCTCCAATTATGCTCCTTGACCTTCGATCTTTGTGAACAGTTGGTAAGTCTTATCTTGGACAAGTTGGAGTTTCTGTGTCACATCCATGATTATGCTCTAGATAGTGTGTATCTATTGTTGGGCAGTGCGTTTCTCCTATGATCATTTCATTCTTTCCATAGCTGACAAGGGCTTCAACTGTGCTTGTATCACCTCTGCTTGCTACTTCGCCCCTTGGAGTTGAGAGTCCAGTGTCTTCAATTCTGGGTTCTCGGCAAGTTGCTCGTATGTTAAGGCACTGTGATCACTCAACTGCTTGCATTCCATAGAAAGGTCCTTCATTCTTTCAACCGTGCTTCTATCAGTTCCTTCCCTCTGGTCCCTTACATCCTGCGGGGTGTCAGGTACAGTGCGGAGCTCTAAGTCTATTATTCTTTGTTGTAGTTGTTGGATAGCTTCTATGAGTTGTTCTACTTGTTGGGTGACCCGGTCTTCTTCCTGTGGTTCTAATCCTGTCATTGACCGAAGTTCTCTGTTGACTGCTTCTTTTACTTTGAGTTTCTCTGCGAGCAACTGTTCTTTTTCTTGTTACATCTGTACTTTATCTTCTTCAAATTTTTCCTGGAGAGAAACCTTACTTTGCAACTCTGCATTGTTCAATGAGTACTCCTTGTACTTGTTTCAAGGCTTGGGTGGCTTGTTCTGTTACTTCTTGTGCCTGTCGAAGGCGAGCTTCGACTGTATCAGCTAGTCGATGGAGTTGGGTTGGCTCATCTCCCAACTCTTGTTCTCCTGATGGTAGCGGCGAAGTGGGGACTGTGCTACTAGATTGAAGGGCCTATTGCACCCCTCAAAGTTCGACTTTGATTCTATCATACATTTCCTCCTGCTTGGCTTCTTGTTTCTCTGCGATCTCCAGTGAAGCGTTGTTCAGGGCTGCTATGAGGAAGTCAAAATCGTCGATGGTGAGTACAGTTTGCATTTTGGTCACAATGGATTTCGATTTCTTTCGGGAAGAAGGTTTCAAGGGAGAATCCTTCCTCTTCTTTAGGGAATAAACCTCATCTCTGGGTGATGTTACTTCACCTAGCTTATGTTCAGCTCCTTTTCCATTTAGTTATTCTACTTCGTTATCACCCCCTTGGTCATGTGACATTGAAGCAATCTTTCCTGAGGCACTTCTTACTTCTTGGACCTCTTCGGTCTTCTTCATTTTTCTCGGTCCAGGTGTATCATGCACGGTTTATGGGTTGTTAGGATCGGACATCTCTGTAGGGTTGGCTACAATAAGGAGGTCTATTGACCAGTCCTTACTGATCTCCTCCAGGTCATCTTCTGTAAGCTTGTAGTATGAATGTAGTTGCTCCTTGTGTTCATCGGCTCGCACTGTAAGGTAGATGAAGTGTCAATCTACACAGAAATTCATCAGGGGTTGGAACCTCTGTAGGGAATTTGGAGTCATGTGAGGTTCTTCTTTTATGGCTCTCTTCAACTGAAGGTAATATGTATGAAAAAAAGTGTTCGACTGCCGATGTTTGTTCATATCACTCGTATACCAAAGGGTAGTGAACTTCGCGGCAAGCGACTTGAATGGTTCAATATCTGGGAAGGTCGCACCTTACGGCATCGCCCAGGAAACAAAGGTGATAAGTATTAGGAGCCAACTGAAGTGAAATTCATAACCATGATCATGTTCTTCTATGCAATCTAGTTCTAGTTGATTAACCAGGTACTTCACCCAGTTCATCTGTAGACCTTCTACACACTTCCCCGCGAGGTCAACGACAAAACCCGTGACCTGTGTGGGTTGGTTCTTTCGTACCATCTTTCCAGCTATCAATTGACATGCTAGGTGCACTGCATCACTCTGGATGGAAGCTACCTTGTAGCCTCACGTCCCCTTCTCGACATCGCCATATGTGTCCTTGATCTTCTGTGCTAGCCCACAGTCTGTGGCTTTTCCTAGGTAGAACTTCTGCGGGTCAGGTCCTTGCATACTTAACCCTTTGATCCTATGGATCAACATTAGGTCAACTGTAATACGATGGTCTAGCCACAAGTAACCACCATGATAACATGAAAGCAATAACTTGACATAGGCGTTCACTTCTTGGTGCCTTCTGAAGTGTGGGATCTTCATTACATTTAGTAGGGTGGACTGTGTGAGGTCCATAGTCCATTGTTGGGGGACTATCTTTGATTTATTTCCCTTCGTCCTGGTCAGGTACTTGTATGGGGTGAGCATACCATAGATCTTGCAATCTCTGAGGTTGAAGTCGTTGAACTTCAATGTTGCGATCTTGTTATATTGTGCTCGAACTGTGCGTATCCCCTTCGGAAGGTACGCAGTGACCAAGGTGTACTTGAAATCTCTTGGAACACTATCACAATTTACCGTGTTGTTCAGATGTGGGATATAGTTGGGCAATATGGACGGGTTCAACTTCGCATTGGCTAGATCATCTCTGTGTTTGGATCCCTTCTCTGCTGATGGTCGGGATGGTCCAGCTCCACGAGCAGTCGATGGAGAGTCTTGCACTCCTCTTGTCGATGATGCTTGTACACCTGCAGACGTCATTATCTCATATGTTAATCGCTCATTCATGAGGTCAATGAGGACTTATTTCACGGATTATTCGACTACGGTAAGTTCTTCGGACATATGTGCTCGTGATTGAATATCTCAGGTTCACAGAGTAACTAGTCACTGTACTGGGATAAATGGAAATAACGCGATGATCATTGTGCAATATCAACTAGTATGCGGACTCAGATTCACGATTAGCAAAAATTCTTCTCGGTGCATGGCGTGATGGGATAAATAGATAACTTGGCAACGGATCTCTTGCAACGGGTGAGAGCCTTCATTAACTCTGTTATGTCTATTGCGGTGTGGTCCAACGGTCTGGTGGCGAACCATAAATGCCTTTCTACTCATTCGGGGGGGGTCATTCTAATGGTTATACTATTCCCAATGGATATATCACTTCACCATGGTGAAGTGCCATGTGACGTTGTTCTGTTATCTCGGTGAAGTTCCAATTTTGCAAATTTCCCTTCTGCGAAGTTCCCTCTGGAACCTTCTGTAACTTGTCGATCTTAGATCTCTTCCTACTTAGCTTTATATCCTCTTTCCCAGTGAGTTTCATCCCGGTATTCCTTTTTCCATTATGATTCTTATCTTCTGTTGGCATAGTTACTTCGCGTTGTTGAGATTCTTCCCTAGGATTCGCAGGCAATACTTCTTCTTTACCTTGGATAGGTACTTCAATCTTTTGTGGGCCTTCTAGTGTTCTTGCAACTTCGGCATCCAAGTTCCTGGTGTTAACTAGCTTCGATTTGTCCTTATGTTCTTCAATCAAGTGTGCAATCCTTTCAGTCATGAAATATTTTAACTCTTGCTTCTTCTGCTCTAAGACTTCTTCTTCTTTCTTCCTTCTAGCCTGATCTCTTTCAATATAAGGTTTTCCTAGTAACATGGTGAATGGAGCGTTGTTCTCAATAAATTTAACAATCTCTAAATCCTCCTCTGTCGAAGTTCCATTGGCATTCATAGGTATCTACGCGATTTTTCCACATAGGTTTATCAATTTTCCTCTGAATAATCCTAATCCTCCCAATGAAGGAATCATAGCAGGCTTTCCTAGAATCTCCCAAGTTCTTTCTGTCATAATATTCACATGTGTTTCCTCATCTAGAACACAGTCAATGTCAAAGTCTCCTATTCTTGCTTCAATGCATTCTTTTTCTTTGAAGATCTCTGATAAGCTGACATGTAAGTGGTCATTCAGGGTTTCTGTCATCTGTAGCAATACTTTCTCTGATTCTTTTTGGGGTTCTTCTATAATCTTATTTTATGGATCTGCCTTAGGGTTTTCCTGGTTCATATTCATTCTTTCAACCTTAGCAATCATTCTAGGGAAATCAAATACTTCATGGTTCATAGCTTTACAACAGAGACAACTAGGTCTTCTTCCAGGGCATTCCTTAGTAAGATGTATCATTTTTCTGCAACTGTAACAGAGGGTTAATCCTCTCTTTCTTTTAAATGATCCCCAACCTTTCCTATATTGCACACTAGGATCATGATAGCTAACCTGCAAAAAGTTATTTCTAGGATCCTGCATCCATTTGTTAGTCCAAACATTCTTTCTATGCATAGGTATAACATATCTTTCACTACTCTTGTCAGATCTACTTATATCAAATATTCTTTCATCTATTAGTGCTCTAGTTTTCAAGCTAGAATAAATCTTATCAAACATACCTAGATCCATACTTTAGAAACAAATATTTCCACTTATCTTACTTCTACAGAGCACAAAGCTTTCAGATCTAAAACTTTTCACTATTCTTACCTTTATCAAAGTACAGAGCTTCCATATCTTACATCTTTTCTTCATATCTGACCTCTTTTATTGGCACAGAGCTCTGCAGGTCAAGAAAAATGTTGTGCACTAGGGCAACATGTCTACGCACGGAGCTTTCACAGTTTCAGGTCGAATCTTTGCATAAAGCTTATTCTTCCTTAGTTCCCAGCAATCACAGTTTCAGGTCGGATCTTTGCATAAAGCTTTTTCTTCCTTATTTCCTAGCAATCACAGTTTCAGGTCAGATCTTTGCACAAATATTTTCCTTCCTTAGTTCCCAGAAATCACAATTTCAGGTCTCAGCAACAAAACCATTTGTTGGCACAGGGGCAGACCTAGAGTTCAATGCTACAACCGTGCACCAACAAAACCCTAACTACTGGCCCTTTCGGAAACACCTGCGAAGAAGATGAAGTCTCACTGAGGTAGAGGCAGGGGTGGTTGCATGACTCAGATGTCTACAACCTTAGCTCGGACACAAATCTATGATTCTAGTACTTAACAGAGAACTTAGCAACTTCAGTTCATCAACATTCAACTAGTATCTACTCCGCAGATAAAACAAAGCATCGCAGTATTCACCCAGATCTAAGATGTCTAACAGCACTTAGCATAAAGAGATATATTAGATCACATAGATTCAAGCATCAAGCACATTCACATAGATCAGATCTACCATCCATATATATCATTAAGCACAAAGCATGAACAGATCTATCTATCATTCATCTAGCACTAAGAAAATAAACACATGAACACATCAGCACATCACACAAATCATAGCAACATAGCATGTATGTGGTTCACCCCCACCCTGGGGCTACGTCCACCAACTCTTCGTCTTCTATTATCTTCTTCAATCGGTTACATTCACAGAGCCTCAAAAACCTTACTCCGCATAGGACAAGAGATATGCGCATCTCACTAGACCCTCCTTCCTTGTGTCATAACACAAAGCCTTCCACAATCTATTACAATCACTTGCACTTAGCTCTGCAAGTCTTACCTAGTATTCACAAAGAACTACAATCTTTTGATCACATAGATCGATCACTAGCACTTAGCATCGCTTACAACTGACTGACTCCTTATTACATTGCCTAGTCTTCTATTTATATTACAAAAGTGGGCCTAAGAATGGGTAAACCCATGGGCCGACATTCCCATACTCGTTACACGATCCCAAAACCCAAAAATCCCTAAGAAAGGGGTCGAGATCCCGCAATCTCTGCTTCGTCTTGCGCTCCTCCTTTGACGGGTTGTCAAATTTCCAAAAATAGGTCATACATGACCAAGGATCTCCCAAAACTTGGTCAAGGGCCAACAATGGTTATTTAAAAGACTATTTTCTAAATTATCATGCATGCAAGATGAGTTTTTTCAATTGAGGTAGCCATGGTCGAGGAAATAGAGGTAGAGGTAATTGGAACCGAGGCCCAAGGAGGCCTAGGTTCTCCATTTGTTTTGACGTTGATTCACAAGAGCTTGGCCAATTGTTTCATGCCAAATTATTCAATTGGATTGGGTAGGGAATAGTCTAACCTAGGCCTGAAAGGCTTCCTTTCCAAGCCCCGCGAGTACCCAGTATCCCTGTACCTCCTCATGTCTCATTACAACCCAAGGTCCCTGAAAATGATGGATGGAAGGAGATTGTCCACCCGGTAGTCTCCCAACATCGTGGCTAGCCCAACTTGTATTTGCCTACTCCTTCGTTGGTTAACCCCATTGCCCAAGCTGCCCCTGATCACCAATGCAATCCTCCCATGCTAGTAAGAGATTGAAAATTGAGGCCCACCATGCCCTTGATAAAGGAAAAGCCACTATTGCCCCTTCCTCACCCTCCAATGGCTCTAACAAATCTGTGTCTTCCTAGATGCATTTGAGGGACGATTTTTCCCATGTGATCAATGAAATTAGGCCTAAAGGATTTGTACATCCAAAGGCAAATTCAAGGAAATCAAGAGGTGACAGCAGCAATCAAGGAAGGGTTGCATCACAGACTGGCAAATATGGTTTTTGAGTTTTTATTATATCTATTGTTTTATGACAGATGACTTCAGGGATCTTTGGACAACATGTTTATTTTGGATATATGAGTATTATTTTTTAAATAATTTCAAATTTCATGAGTTTAAATTGTCAAAAGTGAATAGGTTGATGGGAGGAACAAGGAGGTGTGTTTTGCTTAACTAATGGTTATGTTATGATTGTTATGAACAAAAGGGGGTCACAAGGGGTCCCACCTACTAGTTATTATTTATTATGACCCTTGTTATAATTATTACTATTCCCCCTAACTAAAGTTAGTTGAGTCTTTTAATTAACTTAACTAATGAATTGGTTCAACTTCTTCAACCAATTCTAATTTGTTAAAAGCAAATGGAAAGGGAGGAACAAGAGAGGATAGAAGCAGAGGCATACTAAGGTTTGCTCTTTGAGTTTATGTTGAGATAGTTTAGTTTTCATTCATTCATATATTCATCACAAACCTAATTCTCTTTTATGATAGCAGGGTCTTATTGTAGACAGCAATATTCAGAGCTGAATCAAATCATTCAGACACTTGTTTTTCAGAGGTGTTGATCTATCTTTGATAGTCTGTGTAGACTTGTCTATTTTTGAATTAGTTTCATGAATGATAAAGGATATTGTGCAGAGTCAAGTGGGAAGCAATATGTGGCAAGTTGATCCAGCTTTTAGAGTTCAGTTTCGGTTTTCTATCAGAGGTCCTTTTGTATGTTCCATCGAGGATGTCTAAGTTTGACTTTGGTCCAAGATTTATGTATGAGATTTTGTAAAGAAAATGACTCTTTGGTAAATTGGAATGAAATAAAGGATTGATTTATGTCTCATTTGTCTTGATTATCATCTTGGTATTTTTACTTATGTTCTTACATTTATTTCAGCAACTGTTATATTCAGAAAATTACATAAAAAGTGAATTTCCAACAAGTTTTTTGTTGATAAAAGACTACCCTAAGCACTCGTAATTAATACTTGTGAGTTAGGATGATATTTTTTTGGCTATAAACATAGGGTGATATTCCCGTCTACTTTTCTTTAGCCAAGTAAAGTCTGAAAATGATTGAGTAAGATCATTTCATATATTTTACTCAACAAACATGTTATTCAAACATATATTAGGAGACTCCAAATATTTATGAAATGTTTATGAAAAATAAGTGAAGTTGTAACACACCTGAACCCTAAGTACCCTTTGTAGGGGTGGGGCATCATAATTTAGTTTTCCTTAACTATCTCAAATCCTAATTATGGGATCTCCATCGGATTTTTCTCGCCATGAGTTTTCTAACAATTACCACCATGCTGAAATCTTAGTTCTGGTTCGCAAGTTATTGCCTCCCGGAGCTCTTCAGGCGTTATTAGACAAGGGCCACATGGGTCTGTCTCATATATGTCATCCCAAGTTTCTCTAAGTCACGGATCTCCCAGTGCTCATGTATATATGGTGGAGATCCATCCACCATTAAATCCAATGGCGGATCCTCCTCCTCTATAAGGTATAGGCCTAAGGATATTTTGGTGTTCGGTGCTTCAGCATTGAGTGCCCCTTTTTTGTCTACACATGAGACCTCCCAGAGTATCGAACTCTCAAAGTCCCGCTATTTTTCCACGTGGCTCCGACCTTTAGGCCTTTTGGTCTCTCTATGATACTACACCCCAAATCCTCCGAACTCCCGATCACTTCACCAACTACTTTGGTCAGACGGGCACATACCAAGGGCTGACACATAGCAAGGGCCAAGGGTGACATGTTCCCTCATTGGGGGGTGACACATGTCATGCTCTAATAGGCATAAGGGATCTACAAAACATCCATATCTGGGTGACACGTGGAACCTTATTTGTGGGTCCACGCCACCCTGGATGACGTCAGTGAGCCATGTCAAGCCCAAACAAACATGCTGATAACATCCTTCAGATCTCACAGTCGATATCACTCCACGTAGATCCATAGATCCATGGATCTCGTTGCTTCGCAACTCCAGGCTTTTCAGAGCTTATCAAATCACCACATCTCAAATCCCCTGAAGTGCCCAGTCTTCGAACTATAGGATATGGTGCCACGTGTCCCCTACTTGTCAATGACTGAGATTTACTCCGTCGTTCGTGACTTCGGGAGTCTTCACACGCTAAAGACTCTCGGCCAAGTTCCTCCAGAGTGCCAAGTCCCTAGACTATAGGATTAGGTGCCATGCGTCCCCCCTATATCGATGGCTGAGAAGGATCCTGAAGGATCCGAGGATCGGCGGTCCTCGTTAATTCATAAATTTGGCCTTCAAGATTTTTGGAGGCACAACACCTTCATTCTCCCAAAGCGGTCAACATTGGGATGACCTCGGCATAGATCTAACGATACGAGGGTGTCCACGTAACCCCAGAGATCTACGACTCGTAACTTCTTCTCAAGGGTCCCTTGGGTCCCATTATTGGGCCACTCCTAAAGGGACACTTGTCATCCCAAAACACTCCGGTAAGAATACGTGGCACCTGCCTCAGGTCATCGATGTCCCCTTACCATGCCACGAGGTCACCATACTTGGAAACATTGTCAATCGACACATGGGCCCCCACATCCTCTCGATCTAATACACGCGTCCCTCGATCGAGCGGTTGAGATGGATCCCAAAGGATCCTTAGATCCACGATCCACATTACTTTGTAAATTTGTCCTTCGGGGGTTTTGGTGTTACAAAACCTATGTTCTTTTGAAGCGGTCAACGTCAGGCTGACTACATTGTAGATTTGATGGTGGGACAGTTCTTGGGCATACTCATATCTACGACCCAAATTAACTTTGGGCTCTGAGACTTCGAAGGATCTGTCTCCTTTATGAAAATCACCCAAAATTTGTCAAACTCGTGAATAATGAATGATTCAAGGGGATAACACTCACCCTCCTTCTCCAAATCCAACGGTCGTGACAAACCTTGGCTCCTCCCGAACGGATCTCGTCCGCTTGTCTTTCAAACAAGAGAATCCTCTCTTTCGAGACTTAAATCTCGATATCCTTCCCGAGCTTCATCATCTCTGAAAGACTTAGGCACTGATGTGTGCTTTGCACTCTTTCTCCTCAGCTTAAGACTTAGAAAAATCACTCGCGCACCCCTCACGCTCGTTCACCAACTCTAGAACCTAAGAGGTTCTCAGTCTCTACCCTCATCATAGAGACTTTGTACATATTTTCACTACCTCTCCTATGTTTTGACAGACCCCTTTTTCCAGGAGACCCAAGAAAAATGGAAGTGTAGACGTGCATACATGAAACTGTGCCCAAGGTCGATGACCTCACAGTTCCATTTCTCTAACTTAAGCCACCATGGGGCTTGAGCATTTACGAGTACAAATCATGTATGAACCATGTAATTTATTACTTGCCTAAATACACAATAAAGAAGAAATAAAATGGACACGGTGTATCCATCAAACAAACATGCATATCCCTAAACATTCACAGAATATCCGACTTTATCAGTGGCAGTTCAATTACACAGGGTATGAGAATACTTGTCTATTTCAAGTGGAAACCAACTAACTAATTATGGGTGTTCGCCTTTCCACCCAACCATAGGGTCATAGGTATTCATTCTTAGCGCTCTAGCCACCCCTGTGCCAAGCCATGATATCACTAGGGAATTTATGCCAATTCTCAGAGATCCTTTCTCTATCACAGCTTCTGCGAGGTTTATCAAATGCTCCTTTAGCATCAAGCTCACAGCCTTCTACTCATTCCCCACTAGATATATCAGTGCATTCTCCTCTCTTTTTTGTATGTCTACATGCCTTCCACACACATCCCTCCTTGGGAAGGATCTCCTTCCTTTTGTCGGAAGGAAACTTTGGTCAGCCTAGGTCTGAAGGACTTTGTGGTACTTCAAGTTGACATTCTTCTGCTAGACCATGCTTCCATTCATGGGGTGGTTGATGGTTCAACCATCGGTCCTTTCTCATTAACTGATTCCTATCCTTGGGAACCAGAGGAGGTTTATTATCCTCATCAAAGGGAAAATTTTGGGTCATTTGACATAATGAACTCTCTCTATAGTTTTCCCATTCTTTCCTCTAGTGATATCATGGCCAGTACTTCAAGGCTTCACCCCCACAGTTAGTCATTTGGAAAATATAAACAATAATACATTTACATCATTCACATGCCTTAGCATGGTAATCATAATTAACGATTAATTACAAGATGTGGGAAATAGGGGTGTTACAATCCCCCCCCCCTTAAAAGGAACATCGTCCTCGGTGTTCTTTCTCAGTAACACTTGTCATGCTATTTTCATTTAGTTGCTTCACAAATCCTTATCCTCTTCCTTGGTCAATTCCTTTCTAGACTCTTAACATGTGTCACTTGACTTCAATAATCTTGGACAACAAGCATATTAATCATATTTTTATGCGAAAAACATCTTATTGTTGCATAAAATTCAGGAGGAAAATTTTCATAATTTAGCACAATGCTCAGTTGTGCAGTTCATGGATTTGTATCCACATGGTTGTCTTGTTATCTTATCTGACTGTTTCTCCTGGACATACCCATTATGTGCATGATCCCAATCAATAGTGTATGAGAATCGTCAAAGTCTCATCTTCCTTGTGGTCACTCACCCTCCAGAACCAAGCTCAGGCATCCCCTTCTCTACTATATAGTTCTCTGGGTGATCCATCTTGCCTTTCCAAGTCTTTCTCACATAAGAAGAGTTCTAAAGACTCCGTTGAGACTTACAGTCGAGGCATCCCTCAGACTTTCTCTATCGAGGCATCCCTCTGGCTTGTGTTACCACAACACAACATGTTCTAGGGAAATCATGGCTTACCACGGGGTTCTCATGTCTCATCAGTAGCATATTTCACGCTTTCCATATTGACAGCCTTCATCTGTCCTTTCTGGACAAATATTTTCTTCTCACTTGTATCACAGGTATACAAAAATTTATATCATCATAAATTTTAAATTTCATAATTTTATTGCAAATCTGTCACCCACAGATTTTCCAATTTCCTCATTTATTTTCAGATATGTTCTGCACAGGAACCAGATCCAAAAATATGGGGCTTTCATCCCCATAGTAGTTTGGCTCAATAGGAAATTGGTCTTGATTATGGGCTTACAACATTTCCATATCCAAGACTCTTTTCTTCCTGCACTTTCAACTTCAATCAGCCAAACAAATTGTTAGTTTCCATGCACTTTATATTTTCATTGCACACTTGCAATGGCTCGCAAACAATTTCAGAACTGGGCATACTAACAATCAATTTTATCTAAGCAAGGGTACAAATCCAAAAGGAAATATATCATTGTTTATGTATGCATCCTTTCAACATACTAATTTTTTTTCCAAATGCAAATCAGATATCAAATAACTTTAATCAGTGTGCCAATCTCCATGGCCACATCCATACCCAATGTA
>JASDQU010107214.1:114657-144012 GCA_032191745.1 Picea mariana | reverse complement strand
TCAATGTTATCATTGTGATAAGATGGGACACATTGCTAAGAATTGTCCTGCCAGAAGGGAAGAATACAAGAAGAGATATACCCAAAGACATCATGCCCATGCAGTTGAAGATGATGAGCCACCCACAAAGTTAACTAAAGAAGATATTGAAGATTATGTTTTATTTTTCTCCCTCTCAGGATCTGTGACACCTGGAGAGGACACTTGGCTCATAGACAATGGTGCCTAGCACATGACAGGTCAGAGATACATTCTCTCTAGCCTTACAGAAAAAGGACTTTCCCCAGGAAGTTTCACTTGGAGATGATTATTAGTATCCTATCAAAGGAATGGGAGAATCCACCTACAAACTTGATTCAGGGACTCTGATGAGAATGAAGGATGTACTTTATGTACTAGGTTTGACAAATAACTTACTTTCTATCTCAACTTTAGATAAGAAAGGTTTCAGGGTTGCATTCATAGATGGTGAATTTCTTATGTTGCCTAAAGGAAAAACCATAGAATATGAAATTGTTATTGGAACAGAAGAAGGTGATTTGTATAAGTTAAAAGGTCACTCAGATGCAGCCTTGACTTACTCCACTAAGAGTCCTTGTGAACTTTGGCATAGAAGACTAGCTCACATCAACTACAAAGCCTTACCATATGTAAGCAAGGCAGTTACAAGTTTACCAGAATTCAAGGTTGATCATGAAGATGTATGCAAGGGATGTGCACAAGGAAAGAACATAAATAATCATTTCCCAAAATGTGACAGTAAAGTAGAAGGAATATTGGAGTTCATCCACTCAGATGTATGTGGTCCAATGCCATCAACCTCTCTAAGTGGGTATGAGTACTATGTGTCATTTATTGATGATTATTCTCGCAAGACTTGGATTTATTTCTTGAAATCAAAAGATGAAGTACTCGAAAAGTTCAAGGAATTCAAATCCTTGGTAGTAAATCTCTCTGAAAGAAAAATCAAGATACTCAAGTCAAATAATGGAGGAGAATACACCTCAAATGAATTTGGAAGCTTTTGCAGAGATGTCAGGATTAAGAGGGAGCTCACCACTCCCTATAATCCTCAAAAAGAAATGGAAGCAGTGAAGACTATGATCCACGATCAAGATCTTCCAATGCACTTATGGGCTGAAGCAACAAGAACAACAATTTATTTCCAAAACATATTATCCCATAGTGCACTTGGATTCAAAACCCCCGAAGAAATTTTCTCCGGAAAGAAGCTAGAAGTAAGCCATCTCAAAATATTTGGTTGTCCCTTGTTTGTACACATTCTGAAAGAAAGGGGAACTAAGCTAGAACCTTCCGGAAATACGGGAATATTTGTTGGATACTGTGAGGTCTCTAAGGCCTTGAGAATTTACATACCAGGTTACCATCATATTGAGATCAACAAAGATGTAACCTTTGATGAAGATGCATCACTCCAAAGATCAAGGAAATTCCATCTTGAAAAAGTATATGAAGAAGAACCTGTAGCTCCCATAGTTGCAGAACCAGTGAAGGAAGTTACAGTTACCCGTGATGATGAGATTCCAGAAGATCATGATATGATAGAATCTCAAGAACCTCCCTAGATGACGATCTCTCACAAGAGAAAGACAACTTGGGCAAGGGAACTTATTCAAGATGGAGAGAAGTATGGTGCCCCAGAAGGAACCATGAAACAAAGTAAGAAACCTAAGACATTCTCTAGTTATATGGCCTTGATGTGTGATCTCATAGAAAAGGAACATACTTTCTTTGAAGAATCCATTCAGAGGAAAGAATGGGTGGATTCCATGACAGAAGAATACCAGTCCATTACAAATAATGATGTATGGGAAATAGTTCCCAGACCAAAGAACAAAGATGTGGTATCTTCCAAATGGATATACAATATAAAACATGCTGCAGATGGAAGTATTGAAAAACATAAAGAAATATTTGTAGCTTGTGTATTTTCTTAGAAGGAAGGCATTGATTATGAAGAGACGTTTTCTCTATAGCCAGATACACTTCTATCAGAAGCATCATAGCTCTTGCAGCCAAAATGAAGTAGAAGTTACACCAGATGGATGTGAAATCAACCTTCTGAAATGGTCTTATTGAAGAAGAAGTGTATATAGGAAAACCACAAGGGTTTGAAGTTGAAGATAGAAAGAATCATGTCTGCAGGTTGAAGAAATCTCTGTACGAGTTGAAGCAAGCTCCCAGAGCTTGGTATGGTAGAATTGATAGTTTCCTGATGAGCTTGGGCTTTACCAAGAGTAAAGATGATTCTAACATTTACTTAAAGGTTATGAATGATGAGCGAGTTATATTGCTATTGTATGTGGATGACTTATTCTTAACAGGAAAATAAAATCTCATCACAAATTGTAAGAAGAAGCTCGTTGCAGAATTTGAGATGAAAGACCTAGGCTTGATGCATTATTTCTTAGGTCTTGAAGTTTGGCAAAGCCCATAGAATATCTTCCTTAACCAAGGGAAGTATGCTATTGAAATACTGAATAGGTTTGACATGTTGGAATGTAAAGCCATGAACACACCCATGGAAACAAAGTTGAAGCTCCTGGTTGATACTTCATCATAATTGGTTGATGCTACTCTATATAGACATATTATTGGTTTGTTGATGTATGTGACGAATACCAGACCGGATATATGCTTTGCTGTGAACACCTTGAGTGAGTATCTGGTAGAGCCCATACGTGCTCACTTTGTAGCTGCAAAGCATGTGATGAGATACCTTAAGGGTACGTTGGATTATGGTCTCTGTTATACTGGTGATCATGACTTCAGACTATATGGTTATACTGATTCAGATCGAGATGGAAGTGTTTCTGATAGAAGGAGAACTTCAGGATGTTGTTTCAGTCTGGGGTCAGCCATGACTTCATGGCAGAGCAGGAAGCAATCTAATATTGCTCTCAGCACGACATAAGCAGAATACATTGCAACATGTTCTTCCATTTGTGAAGCCATATGGCTTCAGAAGTTTTTGACAAGTCTATTCGATCTGGAGATGGAATCCACCATGATTCTATGTGATAACCAAAGTTGCATAAAGATGACGGAGAACCATGTGTTCCATGATAAGTCGAAGCACATAGAGATCCAATATCACTACATTCATGATATGGTGCAGAGGGGAGCTATAAAGCTCCAATATGTTGGCACATATGAGCAGGTTGTAGATGTGTTGACCAAGCCTCTGTCTCGTGTGAAGTTTGAGTTCTTTCGAGACAAGCTTGGTGTTGTCTGAAAGGACCTTCCTCGAAAGGGGGAGTGATGTTGATGATACTATGGTATCCTGACCAACAACAGGTAGCTCCGATAGGATTTTATATCCTAGGGGATTGATCATCCCCGGGCAGATCCCGAAGGTCCGGTAAGGACGGTCTATGAGAGTACCTGTGCATGTATATGCTAGCTGTGGTCAGTAATGGTAGCTTCGTTAGGATTTTATATCCTAGGGAATCTTTTGATTCTCGTGACAATCTCGAATGTCCGATAAGGACGGTCTGTCAGAGTACCACGTGGTAGCTTCGTTAGGATTTTACATCCTAGGGAATCTTATGATTCCTAGTCAGATCCCGAAGGTCCGGTAAGGATGGTCTATCAGAGTACCAAAAAATGTTGTTGTTGACCTGCTTCATTCTGTTTCCATATGATGATGATGTTGTTATCTTAGCCTTGTGCTAATGATGTTGTTGTTTCAACCTCATGATGTTGTATCAACCTCGTGCTATTGATGATGTTGTATCCGTCTCGTGCTGTTGTATTAGCCTCATGCTGTTGATGATGGTGTTGGTGATGTTGTTGCTTAAGTGTTATGCTAATTGATGTTGATGTTTTAGCTTCATACAAATGATGATGATGATGCTACTCCAACTCCATGCTGTGAACGATGATGATACTGATGATGAAAAAAACTTCCGATGATTTATAGATATGCCATTTGGTGTTCCAGATGCTGATGATGATGTTTCCCTCTTTCTCTCATGATGATGTTGTATTGGGTTATGTTAGTAGAATACCCTTCTTGTTAAGGGGGAGTGTTGACATATTGTAACTTCGAAGAATATTCAAATTATAATTGAGTTATTATCTTATAGATAAAATCCACTTTTTTAGATTGATCATGTCGGGTCTTGTATAAGACCAAATCCCCTTTTGTGGATTGGTCAAACCATATTTATATGGTGGTATTTGTGTAGTCGGCCCCTAGGGTTTATATAGTGCTTTTAACCACTCTTGGAAGAAGTCAACCCTACTAAGTGAAGAGACATAACCCTAGCACCTCCTCAACTAGTATTTATAAGTGAGTATGGTGCCTCATTTGTTTACTCACTCACTCAGACTTCTAATGCACATCTTTTGAAGGAAGCTACAATTGCAAGAAGGAGAAGAGAGGCACATGTTCAGTCCTAGTCTATTCTTGGTGGTTTGTTCTTAAGTCTTGTTATTGTATTGGCAATCTATTATTGAGGAACTTTTTGCTGGGTTTTCTCCCCCATGAGGGGTTCCCCAGGATAAAATGCTACGCACCTTGTGATTTTGTTTCTTTCAATGATCATACTTATGCTGTTGTTTTGGAAATGCTCTAGAAAATTGAAAAGAACCTAAAAACAACTCTAAATTTTAACAGTTAGTATCGAAGCTTTAGTTGATTTTTACTAGGGAAAGACATAAGTATGTGAATAATGTAGAGTTGGATGAAAGTTTTGGGAAGTTTATTGAAAAAAAGAGGTAGTTGATGGGCAAAGGGAGCATGGAAATTGAGTCAAGTACCTTAATTTAAAATCCTGGAAGCTCTAAGGAGCAAGGTGAGGTAAAACCTTGGGAAATGGGATGTAACACCCTTTGAACTCGTCATCTACATGGAACTCCCACATGTCCACTTTCAACCTTTAGATGGAGATCTAGCAATATCACTTTAGAGGCAAAGAGAAAGTGTATACATGGTTAAGCAAAAAAAGTGCATACATGGTTAAGCAAGATCAAATTGGCTTTCTAGGTGAAACACATGTACACATACTATATAAGTTAAATGTGGATCTACAATGTTTGGATGGGGCAATTCATACTTGGGGTGAGAGATGGATTGCTAGAAATTCTAGAGGGTAGTTGGATGAATTTGAAGATGCATTAACTCAAAGAACATATTATAATTGGGATGCACAATACAATGTTCAACTTGTACACTTGTTGCAAAAATACATGACTATTGAAGAATACACTGAGAAGTTCCTAGTCTTGGAGTCAAAGATCAAACTCTCTTTTTATCTCTAGTCCATGATCCCTTTGGTAGACTCATTTTACTAACACAGATCCTATGTTAATTATTTAGTTCTTGCTGTGTGTTTTAATTGTGTGTGTTTTAATTTTGAATATGCAAATAATCATGGTTGTGTATTCATGGAAATATAGATTACAAAGGGCTTAACTAGAGCTTCTCTTGTGTTCAAACTCCTCCTTTGATATTCTTCGACCTACTCCTCGTCCAAATCGCTCTTGGTGACGGCGTTCTCAAATCTCTCTACCTCTCTACAATTCTAAGTGCCTGAATCGACCAGTAGCAGTGCCTTGATCCTGATACAAAACCATCCAACAACAGTTAAACTGGTGTCAGGAACCAAGTAGCCAACATCGGCTAACTCACCACTAATTATAGAAGTTCGGGAGATTGTAATTTATCATACCCACGTGGAGTTCACGTGGATAATATGTCGTTCCCCTCGTCGAGGTGTATATTGTCCACAAGCAGTTTGTTCCACGTGGATAACTTTCCATACATTCTCCATGCATTCAAGCTTTCCTATTGGTTGAACCCCAACGACTTGCTTGGCCGAATTTTGGGGTCAACTGCGGTCCAAATTGATTCAAGACTTAATAGTCACAAGTCGACTTCCTTGCCATCGAAGTTGAGATGCATAGTTCATTGATTGAGGGAATGATTCAATAGCGTGCATGGTATGGAGTAACATCTCCTCCATGCACCTATCCTACCTCCTAGTCGTCCCTAGATAAAAAAACCTAGACCCCTGATGGTCCTTGTGGGTGCGGTGAACTTCGGACTTGTGGTTGACTTCATGGACTTGGAACCCTATCATTCGACCTTGGTTGGAAGAGAATTTAGTGGATGAAGCCATTTCAACTTTGTTGATGGTCCATTTCATGTCACACCTCCCCAAAAGTGATAAAAGAGGGAAACATTTCAACGACTTTGTTTCTCATACCATTTTACTCTTTTTGGTGATTTCCCTTCGAGTCCAATTTTCTATAGCTCATGTGACCATTGTTGAGTATATTTTACATTCTTTTACAACATTGTATCTTGCAACTGATAAGTGCATTTGGTGTGATATCTTCAATTATAGGTAGAACATGCTCTTTTTCTTCTCCATTTGATAAGGATGGTTCATATAATTACAAATTCTCCACATTCACCATTGAATACATCCACATATATGGAGGTAGATTCAGTTTCAATGCCTTGTCACTGATATGTTTAGTGATTTAGAATAGTTCATATCTCAACAACTTAATTTTCTTGGTTACCCCTTATATTCATTTTTAGTTAAGATAAAGCAAGAGCTTGTCCCCAACACAAAATTTGTGATCAATCCTATGCTAGTTGTGTCAAAGTTTATTCTTCCTTTCAAGTTACTTGTACACTTTCATATGAATCTGCCTAATCTTGTTGATGAACCCACGTTCTCTATTTGTCTCCTCGTGTGCTCCCTACTCATTCTCCTTCTACTATTCATACACAACATAACATGATTCAAGAAGGGGATTTTTGGGTGGAAGAATGTATTGCCATGTTATAAGAGTGTTGAATATAGACACGTTGTTCAACCCAGGTTTTTGGATGTTTCCTATTGTAGCCTTTTAACATTTGTACCAAAGTTTTGTTAACTACTTCGCTTTGTCTATCTGTTCAGCAGGGATGATTTTAAGGATGGAAATTTATTTTAAACTGTAGAAACCTTGGCGAATCTTACTAATCCTTCATATGCCAACTATAAATGTTTGGCGATATTTTTGTAAAAATATTCAAATTTCTAAGGATTCTATATAGTTTTTATAAAATTTTGGCAATTTTTAAGGTAAAATAATTTTATCCTATAGAATTTGGGCGAATCATTTTTAAAATAGCGAATTTCTTTTTTGGAAAAACCATGGAAAATTAGCCCATGAGCGAAATTTAGCTCCTAAAATCATCCATGCTGTTCAGGGATGAAATGTAACATAATGCTTTAGCTTAGTATCCATTCTTTCCCATAAGGTTGTCCAAAACATATTAAAAACATCTTAAATCTTGATCAAACAAAATTGAATTAGGCAATCCAAAGTGTACCAATAAATTTGAGAAAAATAATTCAGTTGCTTCATGACCCTTGATTGTCTTCTAGCAATGCATCATCATGAACACATATTGCTAAATTGGTCCACAACCACAAGCAAGTAATCATAGCCTTGTATAATCATTGGAAAACCTGTAACAAAATCTATATAGATACTCTCCCATGGTCTGTTAGAAATTGGTAATGGCATGTACAACCCAAGTTACCTATTACTTGGTTTACTAGTGCTACATATAACACAACCTCATATGTACTTGGAAACTTGCTCTTGCATCTTAGGTCAATACAAATAACTTTATAGATTTTCCACTATTTTTCCAACACCAAAAATGTCCAAGAATTCTTGGAGTTTGAGCTTCTCTAATCATATGAATTCTCCTTTCCCATGGAATACATAGCTTGTCCAATTTGTAAAGTAATCCATCTTGCAGACAATATTCATTCTCTTCCAAAGTCCCTGCTTTTTTCTCTTTCAACTACTGAAAGACATCTCCAAAATTGACATCAATTACATAGTCTTCTTCCATAACTTCATGGGTGGAAGGTAGATGCTGCAATATGGTTCCCACCACTGCAATTTTACGCATAGGTGGTCTTGATGACATGTTTGAGACCTTATCTGTAGTTTCCTCCTTGTATTGATAAACAAATGTAATTACTGCAAAAATTACATCCACTTATAATGTTTGGTTTATTGTAGCTTGGTTTTACTTTGCAAATACTATTGTGGTTGGTGATCAATTTGAATCATTGTGTCCTTACCCAAGAGATAATGCTTCCATTTCTTCACTAGTACTATGAGGGCATAGAGTTCTTGGTCATATGTCAGGTAATTCAATATTGCTCCGTGAAACAACTCAGAGTGGTAACACACATGGCTTCCTCCTTGCATAAGGATTGCTCCCATGGAAATCCCACTTACATCAGTCTCGATCTTGAATGGTTGTAGCGAATTGGGCATGGCCAAAACTAGTGCTTGACTAATTCTTCTCTTTAAATAATCTAAAGACTCCTACTATTGTTTTTCCGAGTAAAAACACTTTCTTTTGGCTGTTACAGTGTGAATGGTTGCAATTATTGCTAAAAATGAAGCTAAGTTTCAACAAATAATGTGTTGCTCCCATGAAACTTATTACCTCTATTACATTGGTAGGAGTTGACCACTTGCCGATTTCTTTGATCTTTGCCAAATCTATCTTCAATTCTCCACCACCAATCACATGTTTGAATTAAACTATGGATTGTTTAACAGATTCACACTTCTTGAGATTAGCCCACAAAAAAATCTCTTAAGTATATTTGTTACCTATTTCATATGTGAGATAACTCTTCCAAAACTGTAGAGATGAATATTAAAATGTCATCCAAATAAACAATTATAAAATAATCTATAATTGGATGCAACACATCATTCATCAAACACATAAAAGTTGTAGGTTCATTATATAATTCGAAAGTCATAACTAACCATTCATGAAAACCTTTTTCTATCCTAAATGTTGTCTTCCAAGTGTTTTCTTCTCTTACTCGTACTTGGTGATAGCCATAATTGAGGTCCATATTGATGAAGAACTTGGCTGATTGCAACTAATCCAACAAGTCATTAATCTATGGTAGTGGATAACAATTATTGATGGATATCCTGTTCAATGCTTGGTGGTCAATACACATCCTCCAACTTCCATTCTTCTTGGACCCACAAGGTGAAAAACTGGGCTCTATGATTCCCTACTCCAAAAGCTATTGCAACTACTTCTTCACTTCCTTTGATTCCAATATTGATTGTCGATACAATTCAATATAGGCAATGGAGATTTTGGTGATAATTGAATCCCATGTTCAACTTCCCTTTTGAGTGGAAATCCCTTAGTTCTCGGAACACTTCCTTTCATGCAGTGATCAATCATTCTAGTTGTTGTCTTTTTTTTATTATTATCACAAACTTCAAATGATGCTTTGACCTCCATCTTTCCTTCTTCCTCTTGTTTCTCTCTCAAGAAAAACAACACAAACTTCTTGTTTTCACTAATCATCCTTGTTACTTGTTGTGAAATTATCAATGAGAGTTTTGATTTCCCCATATTCACATCTACAACAAAATATTTTCCATCTTTAACCAAGCAGTTTTGGTCTAACCTTCATCTGGACACACTACATGTTACATAGAGATATGGGCTTCCCTATATGGATTTGCACACATACAATGAAATCAAATCTGCCACTACTTCATCTATGAAGTTTGCATCAATTGCCAATTTGAACTTGCATTGCTTGGTGACTCTCAAATCTATTTCTTGTCTCAGCGATCCCAATGGATATGGATGAGGATGGTCTTTCATTTCCAATCCAAGATTTTTGACTAATTGCATTGAAATCAAGTTTGAATGAGATCTTGAGTTAAAGAGACAATTGTCTTTTGTTCGCTTCAACTGGATCTTGATGTGAAAGAGTTTAGTCATCTCCCTTTCCTCGTTTGGATTGAGATTACTTATATTCAATTTTCTTTGAACATAGGTGCAAGGAACCTTACCTTCAATGTTGGAGATGTTATACATTTTCTGTTCATCATTTACAACAATATTTTTGTTGTTGTTTGTACCATTTAGGATGCATTTTTGGGTCCAACTTCCAACATTCTCTTCTACGCGGCTATCGACATTGAATTTCTTACAGTGCTTATTGGGGGCCTTGCATTCCTATGCAATTATATATGTCTCCGTCTTGTTTCATTTCCCCTTGACCATTTTGTGCTTTTGTTTCTTTTCCTGCTTGGGCCCACCAAATTGTCCCTAATTGTACACTAAACTGTATTAATGTATTTTGGTATATATCCATATTTAATTAGTCATTTTTTTATCACATGCATATCTCATACAATAATTTAAAAATAATACTTTGTCTTTAGACATCTTAGTTAAAGAAAAGAAAAAAATCCCATATATCTTATACACTAACTTAGAAACATTATTGTCTTTAGACACGCTAGTTAAAAAAGACTCATATAATTATTTATAATAATATATTCATGGGTATCAAAAATCATGATTAAGACCTTGCTGTAACAGTTAGGCAAGTTCAAATTTTATCAATAAATTTAATTTAATTTATTAAAAAAATATTTTAAAAAGTGATAATAACATTTTTATGAATAATAAAAACATACCTGGATGGGGTGCCACCTAGTGAGAGTCCGAGGACACTTGGAATCGGGCAGCTAGGGGAGTTATTAACTTCGGTTGCCAGCCCAAGGACATTAACTCCCCCATGTCTCACACCATGAGGAGAGTAATGGTAGTGCGCCTGGCTAGACTGGCTGGGTTAATGGGCGCGCGAGACAGCCATACCAGGTGTACCAGGATCGAGCTGGATGTCAACTCGGCTTCAATGGAAGTAGGGGCTGTCAACTTAGGCTTCAATGGTGACAAGGGGTGTAAACGAGATTTCTCCCTGGTGTATTATTTCATTCTTCATCCACGCTGGTGCATTCCTCTTGTCCTACTCTTCGACCCTCCCAAGAGTTCCAACATTGATGCTCTCTGTGACATTTTACTGAGCACCAACAACGACATCCTCCCTGGCTCCGATACCCTCCACTTGCCATTCACGCTCAGTCACCACAAGCTTCCTCTCAACATCTCCGCCTCCCCCCGCTCCTCTCAACACCCTCTCTCTTCCTCCATTCCCGCAACCCTTCACCTCCATAATCTCCCTATCATGCCCAGGGAAAGAAGGAAATCCAAAAGGGGTGCTCGTTATCACAACACCCTCTCCTGTCGCAATAGGCTCACCCCCTTCCAGCTAGCTCTTATTGCTCATTTTGCGAGCCCTCAACACACTACCCAAAGGTCACAGGAGGATCCTCAGTCCGCTCCTCTGCAGCTCCATGGCATCGGCTCGGTAAAGGAGGAAGCATCCTCCTCTTGTGCTCACTTCCCTCCGTCCATCCCTCCTCTTCTCTATGGCCTAAGTTTGGTAAAAGAGGAGGAGCCACCTTTGTGCACTCACCCTCCTCTGGATACCAATCTCCTGCCCCCCCCATTTGTCAATCCAGGTGACCCCCACTATGACAATGGAAGCTGTATGGTGGAGGAGGAACCCCCCCCAAGCTGGAAATTGGAGGATAACACAACGACAACCAATGAATTCACCATAGGGGCAACAAGCCAGGAAGAGGAGGAGGAGTAGCCTCAACAATTCTCCAATCGCCTCTCGGAGGATCACCTTCAACTCCTCTTCGAAATCAAGCAGAAACAGGAAAATCATATGCACTCTTAGAGCATCCTTGGCCAAAGGATGGACATCTTGTTCGATGCATTAGCGGATGCTCCTGCATGCGCCAGATGCCCTACATGCGGCCAACGGTTCACCCCGGTCTACACAATTCATGGACAACCAATCTCAACAACGGAATGAAGTCTCCAGGTTTTGGTTATTTTTCAATTCCAGTTGCAGGATTAATGGTGTAGTCTACCACAACAACAGGATAGACGACCATGCAGTTTTTTCATATACTGTCTATTTAGTTTTGTTAATAGCATCTTTGTCCATATCTGGTCCTAACGTCTATGTAGTTTTGTTAATAGCAACTCTGTCCATAGATGGTCCTAGCGATGGGTTGCAAAATATTGTTCAATCTTTTTTGTTTACGTAGATAGGCTGCAAAATTTTGTGTAAGCATTTTTTCTCAAGCATGGCTAGCCTACATGATGATGTGTCAATCTCTGAACAAATAGAAGCCACCTATTCTAGTTTCCATTTTGAGGCGAAACACTTGTCATTATACAACTTACAAATGTCATTAATATAAGGATTTACTTTTATTTACAAAAAAAAAAACGAATAATAAAAACATTTTATTATAATAATTAAAAAAACTCAATTCTCCTTGGATGAGGTGTCATGTGGAGGATATGACCACGTGTTAGTGAATAGGGTGGCAACTCTAGGTGGCAAGGCTCTAGTACAAAATCCATGCGAGGAGTATAGGGTGGGTTATGAAGACAATTAGGGAATTGAAGGAAGGGGAGATGGCTCACAAGATTCGAGCTCCCTGCGCACAATGTTGTATGATGCTCTCACTCATTACCAGACATTGCATTGAAGCTAAGGTACGCCCCGCTCTTGCTGGTATGATGTCCATGGAGAAGTTAAATCGCCTTTTGAAGTAGGTTGTGGCTTTCAATGCTTCTTAGCTCCGATACTTGCTTTGGTATATTTTGGCCTTCAGCCGGTCCATTCGCCTTGTCTCTATTAAACAAGCTTCATCCCCTCGTTCCCATTTCGTTATGCCCCCCTGCGGGAGAAGACCTAGACTTTCCCTTGCCAGCCCCTCACGCATTGCTAAGGAAACCATTGAGGCATCAAAGTTCTATCATGATTTTTTCCCTCAAGAGGACCAAGTGGCCATGCCTTCCTTAGAAGCGGAAGTAAAATTGGTTAGAGAGTTCAAGGATGATGAGGAGGTCGAGCATCAAGTGGGAGGAATCATTCTTGATTTGGGTTGCACCAGAACCAAGAACTCCAAATTTTACAGGACTCTCGAGCTTTATTGGCACACTAAAACGATGGTGGCATTGGGGATGCTCCTCAAATATCAAGATTTCAGACAACTAAAGTGACATATGGAGACATTGGAGGAACATAACACTCCAATCATTTCGACGGTCTCTTGGATTTCCAAGCGCTATGGTGGTTCCTTCCAACTCCCTATTGTCGGTCGTTCGTGTGCAAAGTATTCTTCAGCTACTGGAAATCATGCCGATGATGTCCCGCTGTACCCTTGGGTTCCTCATTCCATTGGTTAACATGAAGTCCAACCTTTTTACTCTAGTTCTATTAATTTTTTTGTGTGTCCAAACTATCAGAAATCTCGTAGTTGTTAATATAGGATGTTGCTTATATAAGTTTATAGTTCTCATACTTTTAATTTTAAAATTTGGGCTTGGTTTCCCACAGGGGCAAGCTCTCAAACTTAGTATCTCATGATTTCAAAGGATTTCTGGGCATTTTTTCATATCTGAACTACCACAAACAATTTCATATTTGAACCACCACAAACAAATATGTAAATTATGTTAATATTTAATATAGATTTTACTTAAAAAAATAAAAATAAAAATAAAAACAAACTCAATTTTCACTATCAATTTAATTTAATTTATAAAAAATAATAAATTATTTATATAAAAAAATATTAAATATCTTGTTAATAAAAATACAATAACAAATAACAAATAGAGAATATATTGCATAAACTTCTCAACCATATACAAATCAATCTATATGGCACGATTTTCTTGGAGACTCACGGGCCATCAAAATTATGGCCCCATCATATATGTGGTGATAAAAAATAAAGTGAAAAAGATATCTACCCATTATGGTTATAATAGTTTTTTTACAAAGATATTTGACATCATTATTAGTAGAAAGATAGTTGTTATTTAGTACTATTATGAATATAAAGTTAAGTCCAAGTGGACACAAGAAAATAAGATTGAGGTTTATTGTTAAGTAGTTCTTTAACTTAAATATATTTTAATTTAAATATTTTGTTATTTATTTTAGATAAGTTTTAGTTGTTTATAAGAAAGTATTAGGAAAATGTAATATTAGTTTTTTTTTAAAATATTTTATTAATATTTTAAAATAAAATTTTAAGAATTTTTTTTTAAGATTTTTAATTGAATTTAAATTTATAAAAATTGGTAAAGAATTTTTTCCTATTTTAAAGATGGTATCTAGTATAAAAAGGATGGCTTAGATTTAGTATATTAGGATAACAATCATTCTTTTCAATCATTTTAACTAAAGTCAATTGATAGTGTTTAAAATAATAATACAACCATTATATCCATGAAAAATTGGAGGTAGTTATTTCTTTTTTCAAATTATAATTAAAACTATTGTACTGAATTTCTTTATTGAATGAAAAACTCTTATAGTTGAATAAAATTATGTATTTGGAAAGTAAGGAGAGATATACTCATTTTATATGGAAAATCTATATAAAATTAAGTTCTCTTAAAATAATTTTGATTTTATTTTTATAGAAAAAAATCATAAATAATCCATATTAAAAGAACTATCAATAAAAGTATTAAATCTTTACTTTATATATGAGAAAAAATAGAATTATGTTTAAATTGAGTTTAAGGAGGAAAAGATTATCCATCAACTAAGAGATCCTATAGAAATAGAAGGACAAAGCTCCTCCAATTTCACAAGGGGAAAGAAGATGAGGGTAGTGTTCCTATATAGTGTTAAGCATTATGTATGTAAAAGTTGTTTGCATTTTATGAATATATGTGAAACATACCACTTATAAGTAAAGTTGAAATATATATATTTTTTAATTTGTTGAAAGCTTTTTGATGTTTTTTCATAAAACTATTTTATGATACACAAGGATAAAAGAATTAAACTTATGTAATTTGTTGTATGCTTCAATTTTTGCTTTCGATTAAAAAAAATGAAAAAAATGTCATTAAAAAGATACTCATTTTATCTATTTGTAATATATTATAATTTTTTTTATATAAACAATGAATATATCATCACATTAAAAACTGTTTAAGATAAAGATTGATAATATAACAAGATAAAATAAATTAAATTTATTAAATACTTAAAAAGAATAATAATATAAGATTTTAATGAAAAAAAGAGATTCTATCTTTTTAATATCAATTTAATAATCACTTATCTCTTTATTTGAAAGACATATAATTTGTTAATTCAAACTAAAATCTTAATAATTAGTAATTAAAATGTAAAAATAGAAAATATAAATAAATAAAATTATATATATGATAGCATGTAATTGTACTATAAAATAAAACATAAATACATATCTTTGCATATGTTAATCTTATGTTTATTTAATTTATTAATACCCACAACAAAATCAATATTTAGTTTGGTAAAATGAATTTAAACACAATACGAGAGATTAATCATGATTCAATCTTTCTATTCAATATGTTATGATTGAAGTATGCCCTAATTATATGACTTAAGGTTATTTTGGCCAATTTTCACCCATTAACTTGGTTTAGTCTCATTAACTTGGATTAGTCCCAAAAAGTCATCCAAATGATGTTTGTATTCATTATCATCCTAGATGTAAATGATTTTACTTATAACCACATTTGGAATGACACTCTTCCACACAATTGATGTATGCTGAATGATATATAATTATTGAAAGTTTATACTAAACTTGTGTAAATGAAATACTTTGAGGATAAAATTTGATGTAGTTCAATCATTTTATCAACTAGCATACCCCTATATGACGAATGAAAATGCTGAAATAATTTAAGGATGTTCTCATTTTAATAAAGGATCAAATTTTGTATTTAAAGTTATATTTTTCCATTCTACTTTAATGATGACTCAACGATCAATTAGAAACTTGTAAAAGAAAAAAGAAAAACTCTTCAGAAGAAACAAAAATTAAAGTCTGAATTTATCATTTCATTTTAACAATACAAAGAGTCAACTATCAATGAGTTGTAGGCCACACAAAATAATATATAGAGATATTTTTATTAATACTTTTGAAAAAGTCTGTTCTCATGGTCAATACTTATTCCAATCCCACTCCTGATTGTGACTTATATAGTGTTATGGCATCTTGAATATAATGTTGTCGAGTCAACCTTTTCCACCATATTTATTTCAGGTTATGCAAAAAAATACATGATAGTGCATTAATTGCATTGAGAAAAAAAAGAAGGAACACACTTAGATGCTTTGCCAATATAACCTTTTTTATCTCTTCCCAAATCAATAAACTTCTTCAAAATACAGTACCATCCCTACATATTGCATCTGTGAATGTCCTTCATAATTATGTGTTATGTACTACATCTATTTGTCCTCCATATATGATGGATTCCTCTTGTTTCTTATAGTGTACCAAAATGCTATGGGTGTTTGCAAAAAAAATAAACACAACAATTTACCTATTTTTCCAAGGAAATGGACTCATGGAAACCCCTCTGAATACTTCCCCATGTTCCATGGATGGTAAACAGGATAAATTGTTGGCCCTGATAACGAGGTCTCGCCATAAAGGAATCAAGAGAGTCGAACCCGTGACCAATAACAAGCATGATAAACTCACATCTGGCTCTAAACCAATTGAGCTAACCCTTAGGACTTCCACAATTTCCCTACTATTGTTTTTCTTACTTTTCTTCACACCACCTTTTCATTACTATACACCAACCCTTTAATTGTTTCAACATTCCCATTAGCTCATTTAAAAAGTATACTAGTTATAAGTTTATATTAAAAATACTAGTTATAAGTTTATATTACATTTGTAATAGGTTTCTCCTATGCTAACAGACATACTCGTTCGTTCACTCGATTTTATTATCTTGTGGTCTACAAATCATTGATGTGACCGAACAGTGAATTTGTAAGGAGCATAATGTCTACATTTAGAATACATTGGTATGGTTGTTGACTCCTTTTTATAATGTTTAGATTTAGAAGTCATTGATGTGACAAAAATCTTATTTGGAAGGACAATGAACCATATTTTCAAAATAAACAATTTTCTTTTTAATATAAATTATTTTTTTAAAGTTGTGTTGGAATATGTGTATGTAATGTTAATATATTTAGTTGAAATTCAAAATATAAATATGAGAAAATTTATTATAATAATAAAAAATTATTTTAATTGATATTAACAAAATTGTATTTCTAAACGATGAACTATTATTAAAAAAATTAATAAAAATCAAATTTGAGTAAATAATAAACTTTTACATATGTACTTGCCAAAATTTTAATGGAAAACTAATTCAAGTTAATACTAATAAATTCTACATACTAGATTATGATTTAATTGACATCATAAATAATAATAATAATAATAATAATTTATTTTTAAGACTACAACCAAGTCAAGTCTATGGAGGTATGGAAACACATATTCTTAACAATTAGGTCTATTTAAGTTAATTTAATTTTAATTTCATATATTTAATTTATTATTATAAAAAATCATTTTACTTAATAACTAAATTGATTTTAGATTTATATATTTAATTTGTTATTATAAAACTGTTTTTCTTTGACTTTGGGTTTAAAATTAAATAAAAATTGAAGTAAAAATACTTTTTAAAATAATAAGTCAAATACATAGTTATTTTGGAATGATTCGTATTAAGAGAAGTCTAAATGTTATAGGATTTGGATTTTTTTTTTGGCAATCGTCACTAGGATCTGATTATATAATTTTTGGCCAAATTGCAATTTCTCATTATTAAAATTGCATTTTTGAATGCATAAATGGATTCAACGCATTCAAAAATTCCTATTGCCCCTGAATTATGCAATCTCAACAATTGATATATGCGATTCTAGCAATTTTTCAAAACATTTATCTAGATTTTGAGCAAAAATGATTGGAAACATATGACCATAAAAATCCAAATCGTAGCATGTTTAGACTACACTATTCCTATTATTTTAAAATCTCATCTCATTTAGGTAATAACATAAATATACAATTCAAAAATATTATCAAATAGTAACTGGGACAAGTCCAATGACATGGAACAAATTATCATGGTTTTGGGGCCAACCCTTAACCATCAACAAGAAGTTCAAAATTACATTATAATTTATTAGTTATCATTGTCAAGTCCAATTGGCTTTTCAACATTAGAAATGGAAAAAACAAATTGAAGAAACTTATCATTTTATTTAATATGCAAATGAAATGAGCAATGTTGAATAAGATAAGTATGAGAAACTTATCACTTTATTTAGTAGGCAATTAAAACTAGCGAGGTTAGTGATATTGTAAATTTAAGTATTCCACACACACATGGATGTAGGGCTCTAAAGCACTTCGCATGAGATAGATCCCACTTGAATTAAAAATCATTTTGTTGCTCTCAATATAGAGAGAGAAAATACTTTTCCATGATCCATGGATGGTAAATGGGGTAAATCGTCGATGCCTAAGCTTCAGATCAAGAGAGTTGAACCCGTGACATCCCCAACTTGGAGGAGAGACCTCACGTCTCACTCATGTCCACTTGAATTGACCCTTAGGACTCATGGAGAAATTGTATATATGCCTTTATACTTTAGTGTCTAAGCACCTAATATCTATTAAGAAGAGGGATTCTATATTGCATTCTATACAAACTAAACACATATTGTCATTTTTTTAATGATATTATCTTAATTGTCACGTCCCCATAGGATGTCTGCCGAAATCTTACGATTGTGCACTTCTTGAGGGCGTGCGAAATTGTGATGTTTCTCGCTTGGCTACTTGGAAACACCAAGGATACTTCATCGGAGCTACGCCTCTTCACCTAGAGCATACCCATACTCCATTCTAGGCTATGGGTGAGTCACACTCCTACTTTAGTGGAACTCTTATATACTTAGACAATTTGTTAACAATCTTAACACTTAATCATTTAAGAATACATCCATGAAATGAAGAGAACACTTGCGAAACAAACAAGAGACACACAAATATAGTGTGGGTGGGATAAAACGTTCCTAACACTCGACTAAGTCTTATTATTGTGAAACAATTACAATATGAGCACTACCGACCTAGATTACAAGTTGGGTAAAGTCATACGACTTGCATCACCTCACCAAGACACCCATATACAGATTCATCACACCAATACTCATTCATCATAACATGTGTCCACATGTGTCCACCATAGACTCATTGTCTCTTCTTTGTCACAAGACTTTGTACAAACTTGCGGTTCTGTCTCATAGCATGCCTCTCTCAGACCTACGACAAGATTTCACCAAACTCTATCCACATAATCACCTCAAGTCAACACAATTTCTCCCATGTGGAGTGACTTGGCTCCTTGAGGGAGCTCATCCCTCTTCGTCCAAGTCTACCTCAGAATTGCAAAGTTGCTCTTTCTCTCCTTCTGGTGAAAATATGCCTTCCTTGGTTGTGTGCCCTTGTTCTTTTATATGGACTCTAAAGGTCACCATCATGAATCGTCACATTCTTTGGGTGTGTTGTGCCCCTTCATGAACCATCACACCCAAATGAATCATCGTACCCGTTCACAGACCTGGTGCTCCAAAACGAACTTGTATTCCCATCAACCGCTGTGTCCCTTGGGACCGATGTGCCCCAACCTTGGTGTGCTCCTCATGTCGATGCATCCCTTCTCTTGGTTGTTTCTGCCCCATACTTCGCTTCATGCTTGGGCAAGAACCTTGGCACATTAGCATGCCCAAGGTGCCCACTTTCCCAAATAATGCGACTGTTGGGTGTCGGAGCAACCCTAAGTTCCATCTCCTTGAGGAATTGGGCAAGGGTATTCTCACCCTTCTAGCTGAAGACCTTACATCCTCCCCCACCTTAAGTCATTTTTTTCCCCGACAACATCCAAAAAATCTACGATCTTCAAGTCTCCGCCCGAACTCGTTCCCCCATCGCAATTAAGTATACTAGAAACCCCAATTTTCTGGAAAACCCCAAATTCTACCAAGGTGGAAACCCTAAGTTTCCTTGTGAAGTGGAAACCCCAAGTTTCCAACTCACACTACAATCATGCACAACCTGTGAAACCATCCACACTTCCCTTTGCCCAAATTTGTGTGCGACCAATCTGTCTACTACAATGGAAGGACATATCTTCCCCAACTCTATCCACAATGCCCAAGCTTCCATGATCATTCTGCGACTATCACACTATGTTCTGTTGTTGTTGCAACCTTATGAAAAATGTCTAAGTGTTGAAATCTCGTGAAATTGCTACTACATCCATACTTCAACCAACTATGGCATGTCTTCACACACTGATATCCCTCGTGCCTTGGACTGATTGGGTAGCTAGTCCAATCATTGTACCCAACTCATGAGAATGCACTTCCTCATGCCCAAACTTAGTCTTTTCCGTCGCATCTATGTCACTCCACCCTTGCCTCACTACTGATTCCATCATCCAATCTTCATCAAGGAGATCCTCCACAATGTCTAAGTGTTTCCCTTCGAACCTATTGGCACATTCGTACTTTGACATGTTCCCCTACACTAACTCTCTAAGTGTTGAACTATCATGTTCGTTCCTTGGGAATGCACAACATGCCCAAAGCTTGGTTACTTCCTTGCACAATTCAGTCCATTTTCACAACAACCTCAGACCAAGGCAAGGTTTCCCCTCACCTTGTTGCACTATGAACTCACCCCTAAAAAAAGTCATTTGTGGCACCTTGACTCCACTATCCACCTCATGGCATAGTCATCCAATCTTCTACACATTGTAACATCCACAACCACCTAGGCTGGGCCATGCTACTCCAGATAACACTTTGATACCATTCTGTAACATCCCCGACCACCCAGTCCGGACCATGCTACTTTAGACAATTCTCTGATATGATTATGTAACATCCCTGACCACCCAGGCCGGGCCATGCTACTCCAGATAACGGTTTGATACGATTATGTAACATCCCTTACCACCTAGGCCGGGCCATGCTACTCCAAATAACTTTCTAATACCATTCTGTAACATCCCCGACTACCCAGGCCAGGCCATGCTACTCCAGATAACGCTCTGATACCATTTTGTAACATCCTCGACCATCAATCTCTGTCGGGTAACGCTACCTCAGAAAACTAACACGCTTGAGCACACACACACACACACACACACACACACACACACACACACACGCACACACACAATGCAATTTTAACCAGACATAAACATTCTGGTCATACACATATTCTTGTTGAAGCGACAATAACACATACCAATATTTAACAGATGATCTACGTTCTTCTATCACACAACATAATGCAGAAATAACAGTAAAAGAATACATGCAGTAATCACAGACAAAACCCATAAATATAACAACATATATAAATACACAACATGTAACCAACTTGGAAATGGTACTTATCTTCTAATGGAAGTACACCAACTACATGCAGACCTTCCACGAACCTCCCAGCCTTAGACCACACTGCTCATCACTCTCAGTAGTGGGTCACGCCCGAGCCGAGACTAAACTCCACCGGGCAAGGGATTCCTAGGCTAGGCAGGGACAACAGGAAGTTGCATAGTACAACATGAAGGATTTTCTCCAAGGATCCCCTTACGCCCACAACTCATAGACTCTCATTCCCCACATGTCTGCCCCACCCCAGGAGTGTACACCTTCACTGTCCAACAGTCCATCGGCTGCTACACCTTCCTTTCCTTGGGCTTCAACAACGGGCCAGATCATGAATTATCAGAGCTTTGTAGCTGCTACTGGAATCCCTCTAGGAGAAATCACTTCCTCAACACACTCTCTCTCACCTGGAGAGAATTGCTCACAGGCCTGACAACCCGCTTCTTCACTCCCGCTCCTCCACACATGGGCACGGTGATGGCAAAAACAAAAATTGGACATGGGAAACGGTACAAACAGGACAAAACAAAGACAACCCACAGGGTACAGGTGCCGCAAGGGTATCAACTAAGGTTTTTTGTAGAGGTTCGGGGTCTTGGCATTCAACAATGGTGGACTGGCTCACTTCCTACTTGTTTAGTTCATTTGCGAGTTAGAGTAATGGATGGCCAACATGGTCCAGAATCGTGAGAGTGGATAGAAGGGTGAGAATGGTTTGAATGCTCTGCCTCCTCCCGAATGGTGAGAACTTCCCCCCATAAATATGCATGTGTTTTGGATGACACTTGGTTCTCTAGGAGAACGTTCCCCCCCACTTAGAGCTCGTTCCTTTCCCTAAAGGAACTTAGGATAAATTAATATCATATTTTACAACTTTTAGAATAATAATATATTATTCTATTAGTCTCTTAAGATTAGCCCTTCTTTCCTAGACTTACAACCCCATCCCTTTCCCTACCCAGTGGGGCTTAGTCCCCCATAAGTCTTTCTTTGTGTTCGGTTTACACACAATGATGTTTTTATATTAATAATATGAATATTTACATGTACAAAACATGCTCATGGCCTTTAAAATCTAGGCTGTTCAGCCTAATAAACACATAATCCTACCAGCTTATAATTACTTGGCTCACCAGCCTACAAAACATGTTACATTCATAATTACAACTGAGGCTCGGCCTTGGGATATTGAAATCCCCTCCCCTTATTTTTGCACTATCCTCAGTGCAACTCATTTACACAACATCAACAAGATTTTCAAAATCTTCAAAAAGATGTGAGTATTCTACCCGCATAACGTCTTCGTGCTCCCATGTTGCATCCTCAGGACCGTACCAGGTCCACTGGAATTTTATAATCCCTATGGATCGATTCCAGAGCTTCTTTATTTTCCGGTCCAGTATGCACACCAGATGTACATGAAACGCGCTTTCTTTCTCCACCTGAATCACATTCCAATTAATAACATGATTAGCGTCATGTATATATTTCTTAAGCAATGAGACATGAAATACATTATGTATAGACATAGATGCAGGCAATGCAAGCATATAAGCTACTAGTCCAATCCTCTCTAGGTTTTCAATTGGTCCACAATATCTGGCTTCCAACTTGGAATAGTTTCCCAGCTTCAGGCAACTTCTGTTGGCTTTCACCTTTAAGAAAACATGCTCACCCACTTTAAATTCCTTGTGAGTTTTGTTCTTGTCAGCATAGCTTTTCTGCTTGTCTTGGGCAGCCTTTAAATTTTATTTAATCTTCAACATTTTCTCTTCCATTTCCTTGAGCAACTTTGGCCCAACCACTGCCCTATCAACTGGGTTTCCGAACTTACTAGGGTGTTACAATTTCTGCCATAAAGTGCTTCAAATGAGATCATCTTCAATGATGTTTGATACCCATTGTTGTAGGAAAATTCTACCAAGTGCAGATAATCTTCCCATTTCAATGGTTTATCCATCGCATACATCCTTAGAATATCCTCTATCACTTGGTACACCGTTTATGTTTTCCCATCAGACTCAGGATGATAGGCTGTGCTAAAGTTCAAATTTGTTTCGAACCCTTTGAATAACCTCTTCCAAAACTTTGAGGTAAACTTTGGGTCTCTGTTAGACACAATTGTCTTGGTTATTCCATGCAAGCGTGCTACTTCCCTCATATAAATGTCAACAACATTGGTTTCCTTGTGAGTAACCTTCATAGGAATGAAATGGTTAGCTTTAGTAAGCTTGTCCACCACCACCATGATTGCATCATGCTGCTTGCTTGTTCTGGGAAATCCTGTGATGGAATCCATTGTCACCACTTCCCACTTCCACCGAGGAATGGGTAATGGCTGCAGTAACCCATGTGGGTGTCTATGCTCCACCTTGACCCTTTGACACTCCAAGCATTTAGCTATGTATTCAACAATCTCCATCTTCATGCTTGGCCAATAATATTGGCTCTTGACTGCTAAAACTGTTTTCTGATATCCTATGTGTCCCGCATAAGGTACATTGTGAATTTATTTTAAAATCAGACTCCTCAATTCAGGAGAACTCGGTACATAAACTCTGTTTCTATACAAGAGAATTCCATCCATTCCCAATTCATAATTTTCAGCTTTCTGTTGCATTTTACCTTGCTGCAATTTTGTGACCAATTACATGTACTGCAAATCAACTTTTGCAGTCTCAGAAATTGTCCCTTTAAGATTTGTCTGATACACGCTAATGGCTGTAACATGCAGTTCATGCACTCTCCTGCTGAGTGCATCAACCACCTTATTCTCCTTTTCTTTGATGTGCTTGATATCAAAGTCATACTCACAGAGAAATTCCAACCATCTACTCTACCTAGCATTCAAAGTTGGTTGATCAAACAAATATTTCAGACCGTTATGGTCTGTCCTCAACTCAAACCTCTTTCCCATGAGGTAGTTCCTCCACTTCTTCAAAGCGTGTACTATGGCGACCAACTCCAAATCATGAGTGGCATAGATCCTTTCATTCTCTTTCAATTTTATGTCCTCGAAACATATCACAAATCCGTTTTCACTAAGGACTCCTCCAATTCCTTCTTTGCATGCATTTGTGCAAACCACAAAATCTTCATTCAGATCAACAATCCACAGAATTGGAGCAGTGGTTAAAAATTGCTTCAATTGATGGAAGCTCATTTCACATTTTGTTTTCCATTGAAACTTCTTCCCCTTCCTTTGCAAGGAAGTGATTGGGTGAGCAATCCTGGAAAAACCTGCAATGAACCTTCTGTACTATCCAACTAGACCCATGAAGGATATAAATTCTTTCATATTCTTAGGTGTTTTCCACCCTTTGATGGCCTCAATATTTTCAGGGTCCACTGCTATCCCTTCTTCAGATAGGATATGCCCCAAATATTGAATTTTGTTTTGATAAAATGAGCACTTGCTCAATTTGGCATACAACTGATGCTCTCTTAGTACTTGCAACACCATCCTCAAATGATGCTCATGCTCTTTTTCCAACTTGGAATATACAAGGATGTCATCCAAAAAGACAATGACAAACTTGTCTAAATATTCTCGGAAAACACCATTCATTAAGCACATGAAAACAATTGGTGCATTTGATAACCCAAATGGCACCACTGCGAACTCATAATGACCATACCTTGTCCTCAAGGTGGTCTTGCTGATATGTTCATCTTTAATCCTTACCTAAGATCTATCTTTGAAGATATCCTTGCATCCTTCAACTGATCGAAGAGATCATCAATCCTTGGTAGAGGACACTTGTTCTTTATAGTCACTTTGTTCAACTGTCTGAAATCGATGCACAATCTCAATATCCCATCTTTATTCTTCACGAACAAGACCAGGGAACCCCATGGTGACACACTTGGGCGTATATACCCTTTCTTTAGAAGTTCTTCAAGATGCATTTGCATCTCCTTCATCTCTGGTGTACTCATTCTGTAAGGAGTCTTTGATACTGGAGCTACCCCAGGTATCAAATTTATAGAGAAATCAATATCTCTCTTTGGGGGTAGTCTTGGTACCTCCTTGAACACATCTTCAAAATATTCCAGGAATGCATGATCCTCCAGATTTTGCACCTTATCTTTAGATTCTTCCCCCATATGGGATGAAAATATTTGACAACCCTTTCTGTAACACTTCTTTAGCTGCATTGCTGAGATTTCCCGGATAGTAACTACCCTGCAAATTCCTTGGACTGCTCTCTAATTTCCTTCCTCATCCAAGCAAGTGAATGCCTTATTATGATAGTCTAATATGGCATGGTGTTGGTCCAACCAATCCATACCAATTAGGAAATCATATGATCCCAAAGGAAAGATGTTCAAATCTACCTTGGTACTCAATCCATTCATTCCCATTGGACATGATTTAACCAACTCAACAACCTTTCTCTTGGCTCCTGTAGCCAGCTCCACCATCCAATATTTCCCATGCTTGCTTCTTGGTAATTGAAATATTTCCACTACCTTAGGATCTATATAGCTATGAATATCCCTTGAGTCTATTAAAATAGTAAAGGCATGGTTATTGATCATACCTTCAAATTCAGTCATGTGTGATTGAAACTCAGCTTGCTTGTTGTCCAGGCCTACATAGATTCTTGGTACTCTTTTGCCCATGTCCTCCACTGTTTTTGCTTGTTGAACATTGTGAATAACTCTCACCTTGTCCTTTCTATGAGGGCAATCTCTATACTTATGATCTCCATTACAACCCCAACATTGAATAGGTGTCTGCCTTGGCCCTTTCCCACCTACTTCGGCCATCATGGGCTCCCTCAAAACTGTCTGTCCTTGAGGATTATTTCTAAAAAATGGTGGCTTGTTCCCCTTCTACCTCTGCTCTCTCTTAAAATTCCTCTTGACTTCCCAAGCTCTTTGGAAAGTAGGCTTTCCTTTATGCTGATCGTATAAACAATTTGTCTTCCTTATGGTTTCTTCCATAGTTTTAGAATCATCATACTGGATTTGTCACTGATAAAAGATGGCAGCCCACTCAAATATCTATGGATCTTGACTCTCTCATCCTTAATGAAAGGGACATACTTCAACAACTCTAGAAATCTCCTTTCATATTCATCTATAGTCATGGTGCCCAATTTAAGTTCAAAGAATTCTTTCATCTTTTTGTCATAGTATCTCTTGGTTAATTACTTCTTTTCAAAATGTTTCTTGAATTCCTTCCATGTAACATCCTTCTCTATGATGTATTGGACATGCACAAGCCAATCCCACCACATGGATTCCTTTCCTTTCATTTGATATACTGTGATTCTTCCTTCTGAATGAGAGGAATAATTATGCAATTGGAAATATTTCCTCATGCCGAGTAGCCATGTCTCAACCTCTTTACGTTTCTTGTGCTCTCCATCAAAAGTAGGAGGTTTTATCTTATTCATTTCACCCTTCAGTTCATCCACTTCAGATATCCTATGCTTTCTGGTAAAAGATGGACTTGAAGTGCTATGTGGCCTTCTTTTGGAATGCCTTCGGGAGTGCTGGTGATGTCTGTTACCACTTCCTTCTCTCCTTTTCACATCAGGGGACCTATGGCTCCCTGATTTGCTGGATCCACTTTTCTTATCCAATTTATTTTCAATTCTTTCCAGGCTCCACATTAGCTTCATATTTAAGTCTCCCTATTTCTCCCTGGCTCTCATAAGCCTTTTGTTATCTGCCCGGTGAATTTGGACATCTTTTTGCAATTTTTTAATGATTTTCATCATGCTCACATATTTATCTATTTCTTCTCCATGCCCATTGGAGTTTGTTCCTTCAAATCCAAAATGGACATCCATTCCTCTAACCTCATCCTCCATACTGTAAGTGTCTTGTTCCTCCTCCATTTCTCTGCACTATGTATTAATTTGGTCCGGTTATGATAATTGTTAATTCTGCAAAATGTGCAGTCAATCGAATTTTGTCAAACTATCAATCCTTAATAATTTTCCAGAATAACTTAAACAATCTAATTCAACATAAGAATACCAGACTCCATTTTTTGCACGTCTTGGTCGATCAAGAATCCCCATGACTCTATCTTCGAGCCCTGTTCTGTTCTACAATTCACTTTCAGGTGCTATCCCCTTTTTCTTCATCCCTTAATTTGCATGTGACCAAAACTGTGACCAAGTGATAATAGTTGGGTGCTTATCCAGAGCCTTGGAACTTCGAGGCTCTGGAGCTTCAGAGGTTTCCAAATCACATCACAACAATCTCTTGGAGTGCTGCATTGGTGAACTCACGAAGTGTGGTGGATCAATGGTCCTCAGCTTCCCAACATCTAATGATTGATAATTATGACGGAACTTGGGGCTTCGAAAGTTCCAGACTATCCATACTCTCCATCCTTCCATAGTGCCAAGTCTTTGGACTGCTGCAACTGTTGCCAAGTAAAAATTCATATGACACCTGGCATACCTAGGGGAGATCCACGTTGCCCAGGTGACATCATCATTCTATGTCACATTCGCTACTTTGGGAATTCTTGGCTCCAGGACTTCAGGGATTTCTTCCTCCACTCCATCATGAACCATTTATTCCAGAGTGTCAAGTCTCTGGACCTTGGGATCAGATGCCACCTGTCCCCTGTGACCAACGATCAAGATTAACTCCAGCCTTCGGGAGTTCTCTACTCAATGCTAACTGTAACACCTTTCCTCTAGAGTATCAAGTTTCTGGACTTCACGATCTGGCGCCATGCATCTACTGGGGTTGAGTTATCGTGGGCCTGATCTAGTTAAATTCTTCACCAAGATTTTAACTACTTTGTGTATCCGTCAGGGCCCCACTACCCATGCTTGAGAGGAGTGCCACATGGTGAAATGATAGAAGCGAACACGTAGCCCCATATGACGAGTGACACATGTCATGTTCTAACTGACATTTCTACCTTCCAAAGGTTCTTAACTCACTTACATGTGGCACACATATCGTGTGTCCATGCCATCCTTGGTGATGTCAACAAGTCACGTCACTTCAGGACTTCAGACTTCGGGGCTTCGGGATATTTCACACTAGCACACTCCAATTCTCTCGAACGTCGAGCTCCGAACAAGCTAATCTTTCGACACGTGCCTCCTTTAATGAACGGTCCGGATCAACTCCGGAATTCAGGACTTCAAGGGTTTTCACCTTAGCACACTCCATTTCTCTCGAAGTGCCAAACTTTCGAACTGTTGTGAGATCTATGGCTCACAATCACTTGCACACAGATCTGATGGTTGAGATTTGTTCTTCACTGCTACACCTTACCTCTTGTTCTTGACTCGATCTAACAACTATGATATGTCTTCGACTGATTCCAACGATCAAGCATTTCTCCACGGATCTAGGGTGTAGACCCACTCTGGGACTTTGAAACTTCATGCTTTGACCCCTTTTTCTCTATAACACATAGACTTCACCGAAGTCATGAAATCTGAAGGACTTGGTGGTTAACTCTCATGTACCTTTCTCTAGATATAATGGTTGTGAAGGATCCTCCTTCTACCGAACAGATCCTACGGTCCAAATTATAAACTTTGTGGCCCAATACCACGGTTGCGGTGGTATCCTTCCTATGTAGTTTTTTTTGAACCACTATACTTCCTGAGCTTTTGAAAATAGTCCAAGTGTTCACATGGTGCCTTCATGACACTCAGGAACACTCTGAACTTCAAATTTGTCCCTCTCGACAATAATTCACTCTGAAACCTTCGCTTCAACTTTCACTAACATGGCCCATCCAGGCTTAGTGTTGAAACCTTGGCTCTGATACCATTTTGTAACATCCTCGACCACCTAGGCCAGACCATGCTACTCTAGATAACGATCTGATACCATTCTGTAACATCCTTTGCCACCCAGGCCGGGCCATGCTACTCCAAATAATGATCTGATACTATTCTGTAACATCCCCGACCACCCAAGCCGGGCCATGCTACTCTAGATAACGCTCTGATACCATTCTGTAACATCCCCGACCATCAACCTCTACAGGGTAACACTACCTCAGAAAACTAACATGCTCGAGCGCGCGCGCGCGCGCACACACACACACACACACACACAC